>PYAF01003572.1:442574-463758 GCA_007407185.1 Glycine tomentella
GGGTGGAAAAAGGGGAAATAAGACAAAAGAAAAGAAAATAAGATAAAAGAAAATAAGGGTGAAAGAAGGAGGGGAAAAATGAAGAGGAAAAGAACTAAAAAGGAACCGTCTAGAACATAGAGATAATAACGGGTCTAACCCAAATGAGGAAGTGTAGTTATATTTGAAAAATATAAACTAGCTTCTTGGTGAATGGTTTTGGGGTTTTTGAAACTTGGTTGTTCATCTTGAGAGTTGAATGAAAGAACAAATCAAGTGGGTGATGTGATACCAGTAGCAAGTTAACTATATAAGGAACCAAATATCAATAAACCACTATGAAGTCTGAACATATATTGGGACCAAATGCTAGGGCATCAAACTAACCATATACCATTGATCATTTAACAAATCAAAATCAGTACCAAATTACTGTGAATTAACCATATCTCTGCTACTGTATCATTTGAGTTTTGGTCCGTTGATTACACCCACCAAAAGCAAGTTGTGGTCCCCCTTGCAGATGCCTTTTTCCACTATGTGGTGAGATATCCTATTCTTAATCTCATGGGAGAACTCTAGGAAATTGAGTCTTTGGTTTCTGTTCTTGCTGTTACAAACCCAAAGAATTGTTTCTGTTTTGAGTTTCATGAGGTTTAATTTGATCTAAGTTCCTTTCATTTTTTTTGATCTTGTAAATTGTTTATATTTTATATATTCAATCCTATGTGGCATATTGAGTATCAAGTGATTAAATTGATTTCCACATATGCAATTCATTGCCATGTCATGATGTCAGTGTTAAAATTTGATGGTAACTTAACAAATGGATCACATTTGCTTATTTTTAAAAATAAGGGGACTTGATTGGCTTAAAAAATATTGGGGGGCTAAGATCATGTGTGTCCCATACTTAGCAAAAATGCAAAAGTCAAAATAAAAACTCTTTCTTAACAATTCATTTTAAAATATATCCCTTTGCTCATTATTATATTGATTTTTTTTTTTTCCTCACAGGACCTGCACTACAGTCTCATGGACATTTAGAATTTTTTATGAGAAGGTAGTGCACTCATCTCTAATTATTTGAATGATTTCATCTTTGTTATTGTAATAATTGATATATTAGAGGAAACTTATACTTTTGTTTGAGTGTTGATACCATACAACATTAACATCAACATCAACAACACCTTTAACCCAAACTAATTGGAGTCGATGGTAAATGAACCCAAGCTAATTGAGTGTTGATAGCTAATATTTTTTTCTGAAACATCTGATGAGCGTCAGTATCAGGCTTTCAGCTTGAATTGATGTCTATTTCATATTCCTATATTCAAATGTAAAAGAAGAAGGGAAGAGCGTATGTTGTCTCTGCTTCTTTCCACGGCATGTGCTGTCTTTGTCATAGGACTGGATACCAATGAAACTAAACCCTAGATTTGCCATTATTATCTGCTTTTCTGCCTTGAACATTTTCAAGTGTTACTTTTGTTGTCTTTTTTAAGCCACTTGTATGATCTGGTTAACTTTTTCCTGAATTTTCAATTTCGGCAGGCACTTTTAGAGTATGAAAAGCATAAGAGAGAGATTGGGGAGCTACAGCTCCCTGTTGGATCATTCCATCAATCTTCAAATGTGGAAAAAGAGGTTTGTATAATGTTCTTTCTTTTTTTCCCCTTTTATTCCTTGATTTCATGCTCACATGAAGATTACTTTTATTATATCTATTGTTTTCCTTTGTCATTTGAACTTGAATAAAGCTCCTTCTTTCTTTAGTTATGCTCTTATGTTGCTAGACACAAAAGTTGAGTTGTAAGAAAACGCCACTGGATTTGAATTTTGAACAAAATGGCTGCTAGAATGCAAACATTGGGCTTTTATGGTTGTGTGTGGGACAAGAAAAAAAATTTCTAGAGTCCTAGGTTTTTTGTTCAAACATTTAAGTACAATTAAGTAGAAAGATTAAGGAAATCAATGGGGGTATTTTTAATCATTGCTGTCAATGATCAATTTTGAACTGTACCATGATAGAGAAGAAACAGAAACCAAAAAAATTTGGCACATAAGTTTTCCATCAACAAAAGCTAACTTATCATAGACGCAATATTTTCTATTGTGATGCCTTTGCAGTTAGCATACCTTTTCCAAAAAAAAAAAAACAGTCATAGATGCAATTGGAATAGAATATAAGGGAAGATACTATGTATTTTCTCATCTATTAGAAGGACTACAGTTCACAAAAACCCATGAATGTGCAGTAATCGAACAGAGCAGATTGATAACAAAGGAGAACTTCCCCATTTTATCTACTGATCAAGCTTGGCAACTGCTGGAAATCCTAAATCACCATCTTCCTAATCTTCAAGGATTGAAACTATAAGGACTGGAGTTTTTGCTAGAAATCAAGTTACCCCGCATTTCCTTCCTGTGAGGACAAAATGGAAAATTTAAGGATTTCTTAACCTTTTTTGTTTCAAATATTTTAATTTATTTTTGATTATTTTTGTTTTAAAAATTATAACATTCTTAAAAACATGCAGAAATACATGTGTCCCATTCCCTTCCAATATGTAAACATGGATTTTTTTTTATTTAAAAGTTTGAGATATGCATATGTGTGCCTATATGGGTACTATACCGAGGTGAATTGTCAAATATTTGTTGGTTGTTGGCTTAGTAAAATGTTTGACAATTTAAATGACTTAAACAATAAATGATTGACAGCTCACCTTGAATATTAATAACCTTATGGCTTAAAAAACAAGGTACTGGAGCAATCTTCTTGTGTGATATTATATATTAAGTAAAATATCTAAAGTATTTATTTATGTAGGTAAAATTTGCAAAATACAGTCACAATATTAAAAGAGAAAAAACTGAAGAACTGTTTGGTAAAAAAAAAAAAAACTATAAAGGAGTAGAATATTTGAGAAAAACTGATGCAGAATATTATATTTTAAACAGGAAAAGTGGGGAACACTATGATAGGTTAAAGAGTTTCTACGTAATTGACAATTGCTAACAGCATATAGGGGATAAGTCATTAGTCTCTGTCACTCAAATTCTTCATATCATCATATTAATCATACTAAGTAATTTAAGAAAATGTAAAGGAGAAACCAAAACATTTGCCAACAATGCTTGAAATTGCAACCATTGTTGGTGGTGCCATCAAATATGGAAGGATGTTCTGACTTCTAACCCACCAATTCCCAAAGTCCTCAATCTGTGAGACCTCTCATCTAGGGATCATCAGAGGTGGTCTGTTGCTGCTGGTTAAGCAAGGAGAGTTGAATTTTTACAGAAAAGAGCATTTGGGACAGATTTGAGAGCATGTAACAACATTTCAACCTCTACCCTTTGTTCGTAGATATCAAATAATGAGTTTCTTTTGCAGCCTGCTGTTTACCAGACTCCAGGCTCAGGTAGAGCAGGAAGGGATGCAGCAGCACGTGCAATGCAAGGTTGGCATGCTCAGCGCCTTCTTGGATACGGTGAGGTTGCTGAGCCAATTATTAAGGTCTGTTGAGACCTTTACCATTTACATTCTTATTCTTAGCATCATTTATTGTTGATCACTGTAACTCTCTTATAGCAATGTTTCTACTAATAGAGTGTTTGTTTTTTCTTGCACAGGACAAGAACTTCAGTTCCATACCAAAGCGTGAAAAGAACCTAAAAAGTATTGGTATGGTCACTACAAACATCACCAACTTTCTCTAAATTAATA
Organism: Glycine tomentella; assembly: GCA_007407185.1. Taxonomy (NCBI): domain Eukaryota; kingdom Viridiplantae; phylum Streptophyta; class Magnoliopsida; order Fabales; family Fabaceae; genus Glycine; species Glycine tomentella. Next base: position 446,287 of record PYAF01003572.1, read on the forward strand.
GCTATCTCATTTATTTATGCTTCAATGAATCAGGTATGATCAATAAACAGAGGACACCGTCTGGTCTGGAGCATGCAGAGAAAGCTGCAAATATTGAAGGAGATCGACAGTTAAGTTACTGGTCTTTTCTGTTAATTGACCTATAATAGTCCGGTGCATAGAGTCATGATCTTTGTGTCAGTTTCAGAGTTGGCTTCTCCATCCACAATCTTTTAATTCATGGCATTGGCCACCCACCACTTGAAGTTCTCTTCATTATAACAATTACTGTTGAGTAAATTAATTTTGCTGTTACACAATTAATAAATGCTATTTTTCTACGAGATTCATAGGTTTTCAGCAAAATAAAATAAGTAATTAACTAGAACAAGTTGGTGCACCTTAATGATGCTACCCTATACATTCTTATTCAAGTCCGTGGAGATATCTGCTTTCTTCCTCCCTAAAGGTTTCTATATCTACATCTTTCCTACCCCACCCCAAAGTTTTGTGAGCCAAAACACAGACAAACTGACAAAGTGAATGTGCCCTGGGAGATCCTTTGGCATTTTCTTAATGTCAGCGAGGATTCTGTTCATTATTACTGATTCTCCGATCAATTCAACCACATACAATCCCTATTTCAATCTGAAAGAGATACGTGAGCACTGTGAGATATGATAAAGTTTCAAGTGTATCTAATGAACCAAGGCTAATTAAGTTTTTCATCTGATAGATTGGTCACAGCGGTAGTGGACATTGGACCCCCAGCTGACTGGGTGAAGATCAATGTGCGGGAAACTGTAAGTCAGTTTGGTTGTATTCTTTACCTAATTTATGTCCTTCTTATGGATAAAAATGGCAGATTTTTTCTCCTGTAAATAGAATTTAATAATTAAGTTTTACTGTTTGCTGTATCCATGTCCAGAAGGATGGTTTTGAGGTGTACGCCCTTGTTCCTGGGCTCCTTCGTGAGGAGGTAAGCACCTTGTCTTTATCCACTGTTTATTTTTATGCAGAAAAACTGGCTTATTCTGCTGGACGAAACATATGCCAGTGCAATTGTCAAATCCTCACTCCTAGTTATCCAACAATGACAACTAATAAAGATAATTATTTTGTCCTTGAATTTATTAAATCGTATCTTAGATTTTTCTTCTTGAGCATAACTGTATAAAATAGGATGTAGAATCACTTTTTACAATTTCTAATGATCTATATTGGCTTTTTTCGATGCCTTTTTGTGAGGAGGGAAATTCTGCCTATATAGTTTTATGTATGTTTGGGATAATTTGCCTTCATTTGTCATGTTAAAAGTAAAAACTAATTGTATTTAATGATTGGAAAAAGTTCTTCTAAGTGAGCAAGGGTGTATTCACCCTTAATTTTATGTTCACATTAAATGATTTAAATTCTGAAGAGTGGATACAAACATTATTTGTTCATTTTTGATTTAAATGAGTATTTTACTTTGTGATTGATTATGGCTTCCTTTGTTATAATAAATCCAGGTGCGAGTCCAATCAGATCCAGTTGGACGTCTTGTTATAACTGGTGTGCCAGAACACACTGACAATCCATGGGGAATTACCCCCTTCAAAAAGGTAAACTACCTTTTCTTAACAGAGATCTTGGTATGACGCTGAGAGTAATAACAGAATTTGCCACGTAAGGACGTGGCATCTTCGTTGAAAATGATTGACTGAAATTTGATGTTTTTCAGGTTGTGAACTTACCTGCAAGAATTGATTCGCTTCAGACATCTGCCGTTGTTAGTTTGCATGGTCGACTATTTGTACGCGTTCCGTTTGAGCAGGGAGCTGTGTGAATGTTCCTCCCTTGAATCATTGATTTATGAAATCTCCTCCTTAATATTATTAGTCCAAACTGCCAACAATTTTAACATTTTTTTAGGAAAAAATACCTAATTTCACTAATACTATATGCTAGAATTTCCCCATCAAACGCCTTTTTATCCATATGCGAAAGAAATGGACTTTGTGTGCTGTGGCGCATCATTAACAAGAGTCCAAGAAGTGGAGTGGAGGACTCGTTCAAAAGCTCGTTGCTTACTCTGGCTAAAAATCACTATTGTATATCGTCTTCCAATTACGTGTGGATGTGAACAGAAAATATTTTCATGATTGCTTACCGATCCAAATGTAATAGACCTTAACCCAGGTCAAGTTTTTTAATCGTATATATGATTTTGGTTCCTTTTCGAGCATCTCTTTAGGACCTTTTTTCACATTTTGCATCAACCTTTTAAAATTTAACTCCTAAAATTTTAAACGTGTTTTATACTACTATAATACCTTTTAAAAGAAGTTGACGCGTCCTAACTACCCTTGATCAAGTTTTCCTATATATAGTGGTGTAATGTTATTCCTTTTAATAAAAGTGCACGAACATATATTAAATGCTTCAAAACATTCCAGAGATGTATATAGGTACGTCCAAGATGAATGTGTATATTCTCAAGAGTCAACTAGGGAATTCGTAGACTTTAGATTCTCTATCTTTTATTTCTCTTGCAATTGGTTCTTTTTTTGCAGAAGGAAAGATATCAGTTTCCAGCTGCTATTAAATAATTTTTTTTAAATAATATTTTCTTTAATTAATAGAATAAAATTCTTACGAAGGAAACATATATGTGATGAGTGGGATACATACTTGAGGTGCAAAGGAATCAAACTGATGCGTAGGTTTAAAGTCAGACTTATGTTCTCTCTACGCGAGCTTTTGGATTCGTCGTCATAGCATTAGCATGGCCCTCTCCGATCCTATTACGAAGATGTTATGCCTGTTGGATATGGCTCATCTTTCGCAGTCAGATGACAACCCTTCTTGTTGGCGGGGTCAGCAGAAAGTCAACTGGGGTCCCGCTCCCAGGTGAGCGGGCGGGGGTCCGGGGAAGCCGCCCCGGCCGGGGTCCGGGGGGCAGCGCCCCCAGGCCCGTAGAGGCTAGGTACTGTTGTGGGTCTCTGATTCTTTGTAATATTTTACTTTTATTAGTAGTTTGGGCTAGGGCCCATGAATAGCTACTGTTAGGGTTTCTTTTAATCCTATTTATATTCCCCTTGTAAACCGAGTGACTTGTAACGAGTGGCGGTGAGGAGATTATAGTACAGACAAGCTGGACGTAGCCTACACTGGGTGAACCAGGGTAAAATACTGTGTCATATTTCTCTTCCCTATTCTCTTTTCTGTTTTTCGATTTGTGTGTGATTGTCGATTTCCAACAATGCCTAACCTCGGAATCAAATCAATGGCCGAGTGAGTGCCTAACTCACCTCACCTGCCGTTTAGTATTTAACTAATTATCTTGTAGCATTATTCATTGTTGATCAGGGTTTGATATAAATATATATGTGCTGAATTTTTACTTAGTTTTCTATCTGAACTAAGCATTGTTATATGTTATACTTTTTGTCACCCACTGACAGATCCTTTTAACAAAATTTACCTATTATTCACTCGTAAAGAAATTTGCAGTTTCTAATAAAGAAACCTTGAATTTCTCCTTCAATAACATTATAGGTTGTGTATGATGGGGTTGCACCTATATAGCGCCTTTTCCTTCTTTTATTTTAATAATTTTTGGAGACTTTTCTTTATATTTTATGTATATAATCTCTTTCTTTTTGGCTAAAAAGTAGCCAAATTACTTGCTTCTCATGAAGCGAAATGCGAATATAAAAACGTGTGTGAGATCTAATCGTTTGTTTTGCTCCATATTTTATTCATATAAAAGACTGATAATGATTGTTTCGATAAAATTTTATGTAAAGAAAATAAGAAGAGAGATTTTTTTTCCATAATTTCATTTATTTATAAACTAATATATATTTATCATTGATTTTCTTATTTTCCAAAGTTGATGACTTTAGTTGGATTTATAAATATATAATTTACTTTGCGTATACCTAGCAAATTATATATATATATATATATATGAAATTTACTAATTTATATCCATTTGTCTTTAGTATCATACCAATTTAAGCAATGTGTGTATTTTAAGGTAATTTTAGTTGTAACTTACTAATTAATTCAAAGGGGTTTGCTTTAGTGAAAACATGCTAGGTTCACAAGACATATGAGCAATGATATGAGACTGGGTTGGGATTGACCGGTTGGACCAGAACCAAACACTTAATCATTCCGAGTAGCTAAATGGAACCAGACACTTAGTGGGTCATGCACTTTGTTTTGTTTTTTTACACAAAAACAGCTCACTCATATAAAAAAAAAAAAAAAAATTATACCTTACTTCATGTTACTTATAGATTTGTTTACTCTTTTGATTACGTACAATTGCATCACTCATATGTTAGGATATGAGATAATAAAGTTATTGTCATTAATTTATTTCTTTTAAGTTTATATTATTATCTACGAGTAATATTTATCTTTATCTCATCTCATTTGGTAGACTTATTAATTTTAGAAAAGTATATTATTTATCACAATAATAATGAGAAGAATAAAAATATTGTATTGTTTAAATAAAATAGGTTCTACAAAAGTTTGCTAATTTCATTAGTTTATGTTTGTCAACTATACAATATAATAATAAATTAATGATGATATAGGATTAATTTTATAAAATTATTTTCTCTTTTATTTATTTATTATTTTTCTTGGTCGAGTAAAATAATATAAAATAATAATTATTTTAAGATAAAGGAGTAATATTTATTATTTCATATACATGAATTAAGAAATTGAGCTCAACACCAATTAAATGCTTAATGCATCTAATTAATGGATGCATCATAAATAATTCTTTAGCATAGAACAGTCAACATGTCTATTGTCTAAAAATTTTGTGCATGGAGCAATATATCCTTCAAACAAGTGTTGGGTTTATGAAATTAAAAACATTGAAGTAGTTTGAATCCAATTTAATTAATTATATTAATTTATTTTAAATTCATGTTTGAAATAAGCCTGATAAAGAAGGTTTGAAAATGTCATAAAAAATTATGAATGATAAATAAATTATTATTTATGGAAAAATAATCCTTAAAATTAAAATCCATGGCTAATATATAATCAATGCTTTCTTTGAATCAAGTGTTTTAGGGGTTGAATATTGTAAAGGAGTAACGCGTGTGGCACGACACGAGCGTGAGGAAAGAAGGTGATACCCTGAGTGGAATAGATCGAAAACCTTTTGTCTTTGGTAATGGTTATTTGTAGGGTTCTTTCCCCTTCCCACCATTTCATCCTGGAAACCCTGCACCCCTCCCTACCACTTTCTTCCTTTTACACATACACATATGCTTTCAGCGTTTCTTTTTCCATAAATTCGATTATTCAGAGACGTTTGGCCTAGAATTCGACCAACTTACAGAAAATTATCATTTCATATATATCGCCGTTCTTGTCGGTGGGGCTGTGTCATGTTAGTTAATTCACCCATCATCATACTTCACAGGTAATTATAATATAACTCACGCTCTCTCTCTCTCTATGTATATAATCAAATTTCACTCACATTTACTATATACCTAGGTAGGGATGTCTTATACTATATAATATATGCACATATTGATTACTACAACGAGTGTGGGTTTAATTTGGATCTGAAATTGTTAAGTGTGAAATAAGTGATGAGGTGATGGCTGCTAATTACAACAACAATGTTGAGGGAAGAGAAGAAGCCCAACTAGGTGTTGCTGGTTTTGTTGTTCCACTGGCTTTGATGATGAGACCAGCCCTACACCTCCAGGCCCAGAAGCCCACGCAAAACTCCGATGACGACGACGGAGAAGGAGCCTCCTCCACCGGGCGCCGCCCTCGCGGGCGGCCCATGGGCTCCAAGAACAAGCCCAAGCCACCGGTCATAGTCACGCGCGACAGCACCAACGCGCTCCGCTCGCACGTGCTGGAGGTCTCCCCCGGAGCCGACGTGGTGGAGAGCCTCTCCAACTACGCTCGGCGCCGAGGGAGGGGCTTGTCCGTGCTCAGCGGCTCCGGCACGGTGGCCGACGTCGCGCTCCGTCAACCGGCCGGGAGCGTCCTCACGCTCCACGGCCGGTTTGAGATAGTTTCCATGACGGGGACGGTGCTTCCGCCGCCGGCGCCGCCGGGTTCTGACGGTTTGTCGGTTTATTTGTCGGGGGCGAAGGGACAGGTGGTTGGGGGCGTGGTGGTGGCCCCTCTGGTGGCTTCCACTCACGTTGTTTTGGTGGCTGCTTCCTTTGCTAACGCCATGTTCGAAAGGTTACCCTTGCCCTTGAATCACCATCATGATGATCAAGTTCCTCCTGAAGCACCACGTGGCGTCATGGGAACTGGACAGGTGGCAGATGGAAGCAACTATCCCTTCCCCGCGTGGCTGCAGGGTGAACTATTTGGATGGGCTGGAACTGGAACTGGAACTACATAACTGCACCACCCAAAACTCATCCTTTCGAGTAATTATATATATACATCAATATTATTATATGTGCAACACATGATTTGAAATTAACAATTATATGTTTTGGCCACCCTGCAAATGTATTATATGTCATGGTCCTATCTGCTTTACCTAGCTAGTTTTGTTAATTAACTCATAACAAAATATCGGAAATGGGCTATATAGAGAATATCATATAGTAATATTAATGTTGAACGCCGAGACCCACAACACCGTTGGTTGTCCATTGAAGAAAATCATTTGTGGCTTCTTTATTATGGTACATGATTAGGTTAATTTAATTAGGTCAGTCATCGGATATTCATTCACTTTATAGACACCTAAATTCTTACTCGCACCACTATATTATATTTTTTTCCCGTCTAATAATTAATACTAATACCATGTTATATTGTTTATAGCCATATATACGCCCCCACCGCTAGCTTCTGGTCGAATTTTTATTAGATAGGTCTTAAGTCTAACAAACACCCTTGTTCAACTCAGTTATACCACCATATCATCAGCAATACAGATTTATTATGTCATAGCATCTGTAGATATGTTAACTTTTTATTTTCATGAATCTTGATGTTTTAAAGCACCTCGAGAACAAACACAGAAGAAGCCTGTTTGTCACAGCACAGAAAAACGTAACCCTAGCTCCTGATATTGCAGTATCTCAACATTGGGAAGTGATGTTGAACCTTTTTTTTTCTTCTTTCTTGCTACAAGCAATCGATGTTGGACTTCAAACATATTGCTTTTTTTTTTTTCCTACTCCCAACTGAAAATTTTCTGACCAAATCAAGTGTTAGTTAGGCTCACACTTAGTTTGTTTGTGTTAGCGACTAGTTGAAGAAAAACGCACTTTTGCCAGTTACAAAAAACATCAATATATTCTGGAAAATTATGTTTTAGCATCAAAGTCTGTATGATTTTTATTATTTTATATGTGTATTATATAAGGTGAGAAATATTAATATAAATAATTATATAAAGTCCGGGTCTGAAATAATAAAAATGATATTTTATAATAATTTTTTTTAACTTGTATGTATTTTTTAATACTTCGCATCCTCTCTTCATTTAAATATACACATCTTGAATGTCAATTCTGGGCTTGTTTTTCCGAGGAAACGCAAATTATGCAAATCACGAAAACCCATATCCAGCTAACTTAGACGAAGCACGAAGGAGCCAAGGAATTAACAGAGCCAGTGACATTAAAACTTGAAATTATAAAAAATGTACAAGTACTTTAGTAAAAAAATTCTACAGTAAAAATATATTCTTGGAACCGTGAATGCATCTCTTTTTGTTTCGTTAAATGGTTGATCTTATGTCCCAAATTACTTGACCGGGCCGGTTTCTTAAAGTGTGAGCTTTATAATACTCCCGCCATATGTTGTTGCTACCCAATTTCCAAACCCCAAGGTGGCAAGGGTCATGTCTGCATTTCAGTGTCACAATTATCTACATAAGCTTCAATCACTTCTTAGTTCTTAATAGAAAAGAGATTTTTTGACACCAATACTAAAATTGAAATTTTGAGAGAGAAAGAGAGAGAAGAGAGAATAATAGAGAAAAAGAAAAAGAATATTAATTAGGTGTTTGAAATTTATAGGTATTAAAAAATTAGGACTCTTCTTAATATGTGCTTTAATTTATAGGGAAGACATAAACGATCGATAATTATAAACCACTCCTTACCGAGCATGTTTTATTTTAGCTTTGATATCCACTGATAAAATTTACAAGAAAAAGGAAACAAAGTAATAAGTAGCAGACACTACAAATTTAACTGTTCGGGGATGGACACACTATTGGCTGTTTTGATTTTAACCATATCCTGGAAACACTCAAATTATTCTTTTCTTGTGTTTTGTTAATTAGTTACCAATTAAGCCAATGTATGATGAATTCCTCAGTTTGATCCTCGTCTTTAATATACTTATTTGATTAATGTTCAAAATTTTTCGATTAATAATATATAAATTTATTAATATAAAAATATAAAATAAAATTTATGGAGATACATTTTTATACCAAGTTTTATAAAAACACAAATTTAATATATATATATATATATATATATATATATGAAAATATAGTATACATCACACAAATTTTTCGTGTGATTCTTATGACATTTAATATTTTATTATATATTAACATCGTTAAATATTGTGTGTTTACATATATATACTAATATATTTTTATTAATTAAAATATAATAAATAAATACATTAGAAGTTGTAATATATAAAAAATTATAAATTATAAAATTAATATATGTGTAGGACATGGGACACTATGCTAGTTGTTTAAACTTGACAATTTAAAATCTCATAAACTTGCATGAGGAATGGAATGCTAACACTCATTTTCAAATACTTTCTTTATTAACTTATTTTGATGTGACACACTTTTTATTTAATAATTCTCTCTTCATATTTTAGAAATAATACTTACCAAAATTAGTAACTTTTAATAAATTTCAATGATCAAGCAGTATAAAAAAAATATCACTTACATTCCTCAACTTGCATTTCTAAGGATATGTTTGAATTTTCGGTGGATCCCCCCAAAATATGTTTGGAAGTAAAATCAGTTTAAAGTTATGTTTAATTACTCCTTAAAAGTATCTTTAAGAAAAATCGGAAAAAAGAGGGAGAGAGAAAAAAGAAAGAGAGGTAAATCAAGAAAGATTAAGAAAAATGAAAAAAAAAAAATCAACCATTGATTTGAAACCATCATATCTATCGGTCAAAAACAATTTTTCATGATAGGAGACATTTTTTTTATAAGCACCATAGGAGACATTGTTAAGTCTTCCATGGATTTTAAAATAATCATATCTATCGGTCAAAAAGACTTTCCCACAATAGAAGGCCATAGACACTGTTAAGTTTTTCACCCTAACCTCCATCTATAATGCAATAGGTTCATTAACCGTAATTTTTTTTTTGTTTAACAATAAGCTTGCCAAAGTCTTTTTAGTAATAGACCCATATGCCTATTTAGAATCTTAATATAAAATGTACCTTTAAATAAATTAATAGGTCATGTTTGACCTTAAGGGGTGTTTGAGGAAAGATAACCCTGGACCCATGACTAAATGAGACAAAAACAAAATTTTAAAAAACTTTAATGAGAAGAGAAAGAAAAAATCAAATCCTTTAGTAATAACTTAGTCTCTCTTAAAAAAATAATAACTTAGTCTTGACGTTTTTTTAAAAAGTCTTTTTCAATTATCAATTTTAACTTATCCAAAGATAAAAGTTAAAAAAAAAAAAAACTTTCTCTAGAAAATTAAACATCTATTTACATATAATATTTTGTTTTATATGTATTTTTTAGTAGATAAAACATTTTGTATGTAATAAAATACATCATTTCAATTTTGCTATGGAACATATGTTTATATTTTACTATAAATCTAAATGTATTTTTGGTTTTTAAAATTTGTATCTAGAAGAGACTAAAAAATTTATTTTTTAATTAAGGGACTAAAAAAAATTAGAAACAGAAAACCAATAATCCAAATTTAAAAGACTAAAAACATATTTAAACTTTTATCTATTATTTAAACAATTATATTTAAATGACTCTTATCTATTATTTCGTCCGAACCTACTTTAATTTCACATTTCTGTATAATATATATTTGAATCGCTTCCGGATTGTAACTGGAAAGCCCAAAAAATACGAAGACCAACCCTTGGCTTGACCCACGAAACTACAAAACTGGTCAAGTCAAGCTTAAACAAAACCTAGCTTGTCATATACCTACACACTGGAGGACTGGTCTTTACAAGTAGACCATAGATATAACGCGGGTAGACTGGAAACAACATTAAGAACGAGATCGTTTTCACAGTCCAAATAAAAGTATAATTTGTTTGTTTTGCACTGAGAGTTGAGACAGTCAAATGTCCGTTGAGATAGAAGCAAATAGTTTTTCTCCTTTCACGTTACGTCTCTTAGAACTTGTGTCGCATTTCTTAAACCCATACCCTATAATAATAGTACTGAAAAGTGCAAAATTAACAGCAAATGAAAAGTGCTTCCTAAAGCCTCAAATCAGAATACAGGATACAAGCAAGTTTAAGGCTTCAGAGTTCACGTATTCTTCGACCAAAACAAGAGGCTTTAGACATTCTTGGACCAAAAGAATAGCTTAAACATTCTTGGACCCCAAAAAAAATGCTTCCAGACATTCTTGGACCAAAATTGTTAAACGAAGGGAAACAAGGAAGAAATCAGACAATCCAAGATTCCAAAATTGTTTTCATTTTTTTTTTAAAGGATTGTTTTCATGTTTGTTAAAGAGTGCTATGTTATACATGTAATCAATAACGGTAAAAAGAAAAATGGTATTGTTAATAAGAACTCAAGATGAACATGACTGTTTGTGACCAAATGGTAGATTTCCAGCAACTCTTCCATCTGCCTGCCATTGCCAAACGGGGAGAACATATTCTTAAATACAGTAGTATATAAACAAAAGTTAAAGACAATGGAGAAACCAGGGCTAGAGGGTTTTTGTGCCATGCCTGCTGTTTTACCATAGTGAATGCACACTTCTTTAAAGGAAAATAAAATTAAAAAAACAAAAATTCGACATCCATTGATTGCTTGTCACATTGTCACTGTGAAATTAATGGGCTACATTAGTCTTAGTTGCTGGACAAGGTTTGAGTCAGTTGAGTTACAACACTCATTGTCATTGAGCACAAGAAAAGAAAGAGGTCTGATCACAGAGAGAGAAAAGCAAGATTACATAGGGGAGAAGCCTAAGACCCTGTTTGAATAGAAGACTAGAAGTACTTTTGAGAGTTTCTCTACTGGAAAAAGCTCTATATTTTCAGTAGAAAAACTCTCAAAAACACTTGTGACTTGTATCCAAACAGACCCTAGGTCTACTATGTCTGAGTAGATACTACTAAAACAGCTTAATTGCTGTCACTAATACATCAGAAAATATAATATAATCTAACAAGAAAATATAACATACTCTTAACAGTCACACTATATGTTCCCAATTTCAAGTTCGCTGTCCATTTTTTCTAAGTTCAGTAAAAAGTAACCACAACATCCTCATTGTATTTTGGTTGTTAATGATCCCCTACATTACAAGAATTTATACTCAGTTGAATTTGACTGCACAGTGTCAACAACAGTACAACACAAGTACACAAATGAAAATCGTTCTATTACATCCAGAAAGAGCAAGAAGAATATCAAATCTATTTCGACATCTTATTTTTATAAATTTACCCAATGGTAGAGATGAAAAAAAAAATTGAAATTTGAATTGAAGAGAAAATAGAAGGAAAGAAAAATTAAAATTTTTGTCTCATGAAGTCAACTATTCCTTATGTTTTCCTTTCACTTTCTATCAAACCAAATAAAGGAAACCACATGTGATCTGTGTTTGCTTTTCTCTATTTTTTTCCTTTCACTTTCTTCTCTTCCAAAAGGACCATTACCATTAGAGTATATTCAGTCAGCCACGGAAGTAGTACCAAGTGCAAACCCAGTGCACAGAGAAGAAAATATAGAGGAACTGTTGCACCGTTGCTACTTCAATAAATTTCTACTGAGTAGGATCAAATGTTGTAAGATTTCCAATTCACAGTTGAAGAACAGAGAAGAAAATAGGAAATCAAATACAAAAATTGTTGGTGGACACCTCCACTCTAGATGACACTTAGGAAGAGAAATAAAAGAGAAGAGAGAGAGAAATATAGCTATAATAGTTGATTTGATGTGATAGGAAAAGAGAGATATAGAGAAATAATAAGTGTTAATGAGGTGTTTACTATTTAGAGTTGAGAGATGTTCATCAATCATTACTCAATCAAATATCATTGGCATGCAAGCAGCCTATTTTGCAATTTGCAGATTGAGATTACAATATTTCATCACGCAAGGTTCTCTTAAAATGACAGGTGGCGAGTTTCAATGCCACGAGCTATGAAGCACCGACTCAGACATGATACAGGTTAATGTAAAAAATATAGGACATCAAGACAGTATATATTACCTTCTAAAAAAACAATGTTTTAAAGCTTTACAATTTTCATATGATAGACCCTCACAAAAGGATAAAAACACAGACGTCAGCAACAACCATGCTGAAGGAACAAGAAGTTGGAGGAGTGTACCGACAACCACAAATGGCGGAGGCATGGCTAGTAACAATGGAAAACAATGACAATTGACACTGACAAAAACACAAATGCAGGCAACCACCACACTGGCGCAGAGCAACCAATAACATCCATGATAAAAACAGGGTTTTGTGTGCAAAAATGTTAGTGTTCAATGGAACAAAGAGTTATGCGCTTCATAATATTTTAAATGATTTCAATTTTAAAATAATTTTTAATATTTATAATATAAGCTTATTTTTTATGACAGGAGTGTCTGGCCAAGAGTAGGTTTCGTCATGTCTACTCACTCGCTTGACCTGTGTGGGAGAGGTGTTCAAACTAAAAAAGTGAGACACCGTAGAGGAGTTTCCTACATCCAAGAACTGTTAGTGTCTAAGCCGACATGCCATTTTGAAGGGGTGTCCATGCTTAATAGGCAGCAAGCCTAAAATTTAGAGAGCAAACCAGAGGAATAACCATAATCAAATGCCAGTTTTGTGGATTTCAAAGAATACGCAAACACAAGCACACTTAGTTCAAAGCCTAATGAGTGCAATGCAACAGAAATACTAATGCTTTTTTTAAATTTCTACAAACGCTGACACAACTCATATGAAAACAGTAAGCATGTATCAAACTTTAACATTGCTTCAGGAATAATGGCAGAAGGACTTATTCATTACAATAACATGCCTCCTGTCTTCGGAAGGATGGATTATTACAGTCTTACTCAAAACTAAAAAAATAAAAATAATAACAAATATGACCGGAAGAGCAGTGCTGTTATGTAAAACAGACAACCTAATTTACTGTATAAACACATAAACGTGAATACAATAATATATTAGCAAAGATGAAACTGAGCGTGCATGAAAACACGAGATATGCCTTATTGTTAATTATTTCCATTTTGAACCCTGTCAAGAACATCATAAATGTAGCAATGAATCAACCGGAAGTCATGCCCCCTAACACACTCACATCTATGATCTATCTATCTTCGGAATGATATATTTGTATAGAACCGAGTAGAAGTAAGGCAACAAACTCACATGAATGCTAATGAATCAATCAATCCTCTGGTTTGGTTGGTTTGTCCTTGTTCTTGTTTCCATATATCAAACCCGTAACCTGGAAGTGTTGAAATTGAGAACTAATTGTAACTTACTTGTAAGTGTTGAAGAGAATATGAATATGAATAAAGAAGTTGAAGAGGAAAGCGAACCTGAGGATCGGGAATGGGTTTACGAGTCTCAACGTAACGATAAGGATCAGACTCGGCGGCGGCAAGAGCGGCCTTCTCCTGCTGTTCACGCTTGAGGTCTTGGGAGGGTTTGATCCAGAGGAAGTAAGCTAGGGTTCCGGCGACGACCCAAGAAGCAAGGTTGCTTCCGCCCCTGAGACCTCCCATCGAATTGCTTACGAAGGACCTCATGTTGCCAAACGTTCTTCTCCAGCTACTCGCCATTCTATTTTCTAAACCCTAACCAAGTCACTCACAGATTACAGATTTCTCCGAGTGACACCTTGGACTGGCTAATGTTCTCCCCACAACTAGAGGCCAAAAGAGGTGAGTCCGCTCGACCCCAATTTATGGTCTAGTCTACATCAATTCCAGACTAAGTCAGATTTTTACAGAAAATAGGTCAAATCAAATTTTTTAGTAAAGTCTATTTTATTAAGAGTATTGGTATTGGTTCCTAAAGCTTTAGTTAAATAAGTTTATATATATAAATAACATAGATTTGATTTTTATAAAAAATTTACATGCATATTTTATTTCTTTTAGTTTTAAATTATCATAAATAGGCCCTCAAAATAAGGTTGCAGGTTAGGATAGACTTTTATATAGGTCACATTCGGGCTTTTAAAAATCTTTAATAAGTATACAGATTAAACTTAGGTCATATATTTTTAACCTAGTTTAAGTTTATTAAAGTTTAGTTTGATTTGATCTATTTTTATCCCTATTCATAACCTATTCTCTTGGTTCAACATACTCTATTTTTCTATATTATAAATCATATGTCGATTCACTAGATTATAAACTAATCTCATTAGTGTTATACGATTGTCATTAACCTAAAAAAATCTACATATGATTCTTCTATTAATACAACATTCTCACCACATGTAAATGCAACAAGATTTTATACCCATTATGTCAATCATTTGATTTTCTCACCCAACTAACTCAAAATTAGATGCCAACATGAAATTATCCTAAATATGTTTAACTCAACATAAAATATACTTTTTTTGTTGTGTTTAATACCATATTATATATATATATATGAATAAAAAAATACCATTGTAAAAACTATAGAATATACCTTGATTAATAAAAATCATAATATAAAAGATATTAATATTTATTTAATTAATAAAAAAGATCACAAATTTTTTCAATTCATTAGGTCAGATATCACACTATATAACTAGTATTAACTTAAAAGACTTGTGTACATAATGGAAATTAAACGTAAATTCTTTTGTTAAATAGGACATTATCTCACTTGTGAATGTAATAAGTCTTATATCAATACATCAATCATTTGGTTGGGTTATTCTTAAAATAATAACTTGATTTTTCATTGAAAAAAAATAAAAGATATTAACAGTTATTTAATAATAAAGAGAAAATTATCCTAAATTTGTTAAAAATAACATAAAGCAACTCATGTTAGCACAAAATTGTACAAGTGACGTAAAAACTACTACTGGAAAAAATTATGAAACCTATGAAATTGGATTAATCAACAGAAGTCGATCAAGATCATGCAAAAATTCCATATGCAAGCAACAATGAAACAGCACGGTACAATTGCACGTGTTCACACAGCATCCTCGGAAGCAAAATTGCGACTATTGACGCCAGAAGACGAACATAAGTCCCAAAAGTACCATTGTTCCAACATTTGGATAAACTATCACTCTGATATAATCTTTTACGGAAATTAATTACAAATTATATTAAATACAATTTTTAAAATAATTATTTTTATGATATATTATAATTAATAATTAAATAATAATGTGAAACACTCTTATACTATTAATATATTTTAATTAAATTTAATTATTTATGATTGGAGGTCATAAAAAATTTGTGATTCACTTCAAATTTTGAAATAAGAAGGAAGGAATTTAAATTAAAATTTTGACTTATATTATCCAATATTTTTATATAAAAAGTGATTTTTTCACTAATAATTACTCCATGTGTCTTTTTTCTTGACAATCACTCTTGACTCTTAACATTTAAGATATTACAAATATGTGTACATGTATGATAAAATTATACTGTGAGAAAGGAAAAAAATAAAATGTTACATTATGTGAGATTGAAATAGACATACTTGAATAGAATAATAAGAAGTTACTAACTCTAATATAAGTGATTTATTTTAATAATAATTTGGTGGACTAATTTGTCCTGTATCACTGACATATTGTGTTAGACAAATTAAAATGATTATTAGATTGAGTAATCTAGTTCATTCTATCATTTTTTGAGTTAGAAGATTAATTCACAATGAACTCACTTTATCGCTCATAGTTTTACTTTTTATTAAATAATTTAAACTCACCAAATATGTGGATTAAGACTTATTATAATTATGATCCCTAAACACACATATATGTATAAATTGAGAGACTGTAAAGAAGACATGACTATCAACTACAGTGGAGTTACTGAACTGCCCCACAATGCCCTCGTCATGCATGAATTGGAATAATAAGGCGAAGGGAAGAAGTTATCAGGTGTTTTTTACTAATATAAGGAGGACTTAAAGGATAAGAAAAACAAATGATACTTAAGAGATTAAGAGACAAATTGGCTAAGATCCCCTATTGGTCAAGATTTATATTTACACTAATCCTAGAGTAAATATGTATTTTATCCATTTTAAAATAACTTTATATTATGTTTCATTGAGAAAATAAATTATATACATGTTTAAAGAGAATTTTGTATTGTCATTTGGGAGAGATTTCTCATCAAATACTCCTATAGAAATAATTAATTTCTCATAATATGACAAAATATAATTTGAATATCTCTTAAAAGAGATGTTCACATGTACTATTTTACTATGCCCGAAACAATATTATCTATAAAAAAATACACATGAGGAAAAAAATACTACTCCCATTGATTATTCGCACGTGTTTATATATATATATATATATATATATATATATATACACAAAGTATAATTAAAGGTTAATTTATAAAATTCATATAATTGAGTTCCACTTAAATTGTGGGGAACCTTCAGAAATCAGAATTGTAAAAAACCAAATTGAACGCAAATTTTTTGGTCCATTAATAGTGCTTTTTCTTCTGTTGTCCAATTAATCAAACGGCTTACTCTGAGAAAGCTTTGCTCGCAAGTCACCAACACTTGCACCGGAGATGCAGCATATCCATCAATCCGTGTCACAGCCGCGTTGGCTTTTAGATAGACGAATCCAAAACAAATACTAATACGACACCATCACAATTTTAATACTAAAACTTAGGTGTATTTTTATTTGGTCTTTTAAATCTTAACTATTTACTTTTAGTTTTCCTGATTTTTAAATTCTTTAAAACATTTTTTATTTTTATTTAATAATTATTAGAAATATAATATAAGTGGAATACAACTTTATTCTATATTTATTCTAACTTAAATTCAATACATTATTCGAAATATTATTAGTTTTAATTGGTTAATAATATAAAATTATTTACACTTTTAATCTATAAAATTAAACTCAAACTAAAATAAAAATATATTAAATGTGATGAATATTTTTTTCCATTCTACTTTATTTAAATATTATATATATATTGTTTACAAAGTTATATAAATTAACGTTATATCACAATTCTATTATATTTTTTTTAACTCTCAGATAAAAATACACCTAAGT
>PYAF01003572.1:463858-477671 GCA_007407185.1 Glycine tomentella
TGATAATTTAGTATAAAAATTTTAATCTATCAAATATGACTTCTAAAGTATGAACATAAAATAAATAAATTATTATATATCATGATTTTTTGTCATCACAGTACATAAACTATTGATTGATAATTAAAATAAAAGAAACATAACTTACATGCATAAACTAAAATTCAAAGACTAGAAATATAGTTAAATATAAAATTTAAAGATATTTGTTAATAATAAATGCCGGTAATATTATAACAATGATGTCTAAAAAAACACATCATTGTTAATATATATATTTTGCATACATTAGCTCGAAAGGTCACAGTTATTTATTTTTGTTTATTTAAAGTATAAAACATTCTTATAAAATGTTTTTCCAAAAAAAAAAAGAAAGAAGTAAAAAAGGTCTTAAAAAATAAAAATAGAAATTGAAAAGAAAAGAGGGGGGGGGGGGCAAGTGTGTGGGTCCCGGGTCACACCATCTCAGGCTGTCCGGTTCGGTTGAGAAAAATGAGAGAAGTCTCGAAAACTCAAGCCTGCCTCTACTTTTACTTTTTGTTATTTTGGTTTTGGTTTTCCAATTCGATTTGATTTGATCCTTTTCTCTTTCTTTCTTTCTGGGCGTTGTTCCTCTTCGTTTTGGTTTTGAGCGAGAGAGAATGAATGACTCCCTTTCTCCCCCTCCTATTCCTCCATCTCTCCTCCACCCTGTCAACACACATCATCATCAACAACCATAATTGATTTTACTCAAACTAATAACCCTTTTCTATTTCTCTTCCTTTCTCGATTCACACCCATCCCACTGTTAGTTCTATTCTACTCCTACTATCCCAGTTTCTTCTTTCACTCTCTCTGACCATCAACTTTTCAACCCCACACCACACTTTCTTATTCCAATTTCTTTCTAATCTTCCATCTAATTGTACCATCCTATCCCACCACCGACCCTTTTCCAATTCTCTTTCCGTCCTTCCCCACCTCAATTCTAGGGTTTTTCCATTCTTCCTTCTTTTTTATTACCCCTTTTTCTCTCCACTTTTAATTCGTTAGTTAGGTTACCCTCTCATCACTGTGCTTTTCGATCTCCTCTCTCTCTCTCTCTCTACTTCCTCTGATTCTCAGTATATTTCTTCTAAATCTTCACTCTCTTTTCCTTTCCTTTTGTTTTTCTTCCTACACCACACGCACACACAATTCTTCCTTTCTCCTTTTTTGATGTCTTAGGAACCAACCAAACCCCCAATCTGAATTGAATTCATCGTTATTTGTGTATTCATTGCGTGATTGATTTTCCTTCTTATTCTTCTTCTTCCTGTGTGTGCGTGTGGCGGAGAATAGTGATCGGTTGTTAATGGCATACCAAGCGATCCAGGGTCCGAGTTCGGGATCGAGTTCGAGTTCGGGGTTTCAGTTATTGAATTCTCCGTTCGGAGACACCACCTACACCAAAGTCTTCGTCGGAGGATTGGCCTGGGAGACTCAGAGCGAAACCATGCGCCGCTACTTCGACCAGTTCGGCGAGATTCTCGAGGCCGTCGTCATCACCGATAAGAACACCGGAAGATCCAAGGGCTACGGTTTCGTGAGTATCTTATTTATTACATTATCATCACTGCTGCCACTGCCACTGCCACTACACAACACGACGCTGTTTCAATTCATCAAAACTTTGTTGCTTTGCGTGATTCGGATTGCAATTTTACATTTACTATAGAATGACTTGGTTTCTATCTCAATTGGAGGGTATAGGTGACTTTCCGGGATCCCGAGGCTGCAAGGAGAGCGTGTGCTGATCCATCTCCTGTTATTGATGGCAGAAGGGCCAATTGTAATTTGGCTTCACTTGGTCGACCACGGCCCCCTCTGCCTTATGGTATTCTATTCTGTTTAATTCGTTTTCCTCACTATGAATGAATGAATCCATCAAATTTAGCAATGTAACGTAGTGAAGTTACCTTGCTAATCTGCGGCTGAATGTGCGTTATAGAGTTTAATTCTGATGTCGGTTGTTTGCATTGACTACTGACGTCATCATCATTGTCGTTTGCTGTTGTTGCTATTGTTTATCATTATCGGAATCCCACATTGGCGTGCCTCTGTTATTGAGATAAAGTCATGGGCAGTGATAGAAAGAGGTCGAGTGCTTGTGCCCCTGAGTGTTTAGTACCATCATTGCCCTAAAGTCATCTCCTGACTCTTATGGACCACCTTTTTTTAATTTTTTCCCCTTACACATGATACCGTCTGTCTGGCCTAGTAACATCTTTGTTTGTTATTTCTTGTTCATCTTTTAAACAACGTGTTTGTTTTGCTTCAACAACCGTGTCAGGCCCAAGCAATGTTATTATTTCCTTGATATGTGTAATGGTCTGCATCAACATAAGCATTCTAGCCTACCCTGCTACTCAGATTACTTTTATTTTATTCATTTTTTCTTTTATAGGACGGATCAGACCTGCCTCCCCTTATGTTGGAAGTTTGCAACCAGCTCGTGGTGCTTATGTCGGGGGTTTTGGCTACCAGCAACCAGTTTCCTACAGCTATCCACAAGGATTGGTTTACCCTCCTTATGGGTGAGTGGGATGTCGTTGCACATTATGGCAACATGAACACTTGCTTTGAAGATTTGTTTGCATTGCTAAAAAATATTATTATCTTGCTTGTTCTTTGTACTTGTTGTAGCTACACGTATCTTTGCTGTACTTTTGTTATTTTACTCATTATCAACTCGTCTTGTTAATGACTGTTGAATGACGGTGATGGCCACTAAGGTCAATTATGTGCACATCCTTGCAGGGACCACTGATTAATCCCCCCTCTTTTTCCATGGTAATCTACTCTTACCAATCCCAACATGCAGCATCCATGCAGTAGTGGTTATTTAGGAAAGGAGAATCCTGAGAGATTTGGTTTTTAGTTGTTTTGTTGAATGTGGGAAACCTATGAGTTAGATATAATGGATTAGTAATTGTTTGCTGTATTTATCCCCATGCATGTGAGGTGTTCCTAACTACATTTAAATTGTGCATCAGGATGTATTACACCAGAATCATGCTATAGAGGTGATCTTTTCAACATTATATGTGGTTGTTTTATCTTTGCAGGTATACGTCATACGGACCTGAGTACATCTACCCACAGGTTGAATTAGTTTTCTTGATTGTCTAAGGAAGAATGTTTGTGTTGTTTGTGCACTGCTGACTTTTTCAACTTCCATCTTGTCTAATAGAGTCTGTACAACCCATATATGGGGCAACAGTACCTTCCGATATATGGAGTGCCTGGGGCAGTGAATACAACAACTATTTATCCTTATGGACAAGTGGGTCAGGCTATTCCTAGCGGTCATGGTTATTCGGCTATGCAGGGTTATACAGTACCAGGTCATCAGATTGTGCCCTATGGTGGATCCAATGTTAATGCCATAACAACTTCACCTATGCCTGCTATTCAAGCTTCATATCCTAGTGGTATGGTTGTCTACCCTGAAGAATTTCTATTGATGACTAAGGATGTGCAATTTTGTTGCCTTGTGAACTTGTGTAGTACTATTCACATGTTTCAATTTAATTCATGCTGCCTAAATTTTCTTGTGATTGAAAGAGTGCTGCAATTCATATCTGATTTATGATTTCACTTATCAACAGCCATATTTGGCGGGTATTCAATGCTCATATGTATAGTAATTAACATTAACCAGAAAATACTTGAGCATGAAACCATCTAGTTTTCAACAAGTATTGATATACCAAGAATGCATTGAACTTTCAGGTGTTGGCATATTTTTACTATTTAGGCGATTTTAGTTATTCTACACAGATTTATGTAGGAATTTGGAGCATGGTAATATCTGAAACAGTGTAGTAGTTTGATTTAATGTAGGTAAATTGGAGTTCTGATGGGTGGCAAGTAGCAAATCTGTGAAGAATGCTTGATATGTTTTTTATATGGATTATGGAGAAGTATTATTAGACATGCATGTGTGTATATGTGCATGTAGAATGAGACATTGAAGCACCCATGCTGGTTATTATTGACATTTGAGAGAAAGACTTCTTTAGGTTCTATTAAAAAGATGTAATGTTTTTGACCAGTGTGTTGACATTTTCAGGAATTGCTGCACCAGTTCCTGGCCAACCACAATTTATTGTTCCTGCTCCTTCTCCTCAGTTTATGCAAGGTAGTGGTCCTGACCAAACAGCTGGGTGAGGGGGCGAATAAGGTGGGTTATTTCATAGCATCTTACTTTGCAGATCTTTATTTCCAGCATGAACTTATGTTTTGAGAGTACCATGTCACAGGTATCCATAGTTTGCAGCAGGACTAAGAGCAGCGGAACTGCTACTTGAGTGGCGGGCTTCCAATCTAGCCTTGCAAGTTAATTATTTTGCATTCTAGAGGTATTGTTTCTTTACTTTATGTTGCCTTAATGATAATGGTGGAAATGAGTTAAGCTTCACAATGGCATTTCATAACTTACTTTTAGCATAATAAGCCAAAAATTATGTATCTTATATATTTTTAAAAATATTATGGAATTTGGATCCTTGAAATTATTTTGGCTAATTATGAGTTGCAACTTGTAATCCTATTTAGTTGAACATGATTGAGCTCATAAGGCTGGTTCAAATAGCTCACAAGCATAACTCTAGTTGAGCATCTGCTACTTAATTGGTAAAAATAGCCTCAGTTATAATTTCAGAAAAGAAAACAAATTTAGTGGTCGCAAGATTTCTTAAAGTTGCGTGTACATTCTGTTAAATTCATGAGGGTATTAACTGCCCAAGTTTATTGATGTGCAATTCACACGTTTGCTATCTCTTTAATTACCGAGGCTTGCAATAGTATATAGCTTTTGTTACAAGTGTGACATTATGTCTGCTATGTTTTATTTTGGCATCATTTTGGGTATTTGGGTCCCGTTTGCACATGGCATAAAGGTTTTATTTTTGCTCTCTTAAGTGCTGGAGGCCGTGATTCCTAAACGGATTGTTCTATGTTGGTCTGAAATTCAAAAATGTTGGCACTGCAAACTACAATGTTCTTTAGTTAGGTTTTAGTTCTTAACAAATTTTATGTGGTGCAGGTCATATATAGTCATGCTCACCAAGTTGTGTCTGAGTCGCTCCGGATGGCGAAGGAAACTGGAATGTGCGGGCTGCTTTTCCATT
This sequence comes from Glycine tomentella, assembly GCA_007407185.1. Classification (NCBI taxonomy): domain Eukaryota; kingdom Viridiplantae; phylum Streptophyta; class Magnoliopsida; order Fabales; family Fabaceae; genus Glycine; species Glycine tomentella. The sequence goes on from PYAF01003572.1 coordinate 469,015, forward strand.
TGGACATTTACACTAGTGTATTTATACCTAATACTACATGTACTCAAGAAGAGTGGCAGTAGTATTGGATCCATGGGTGCTGGAATAGGTTTCTAGCAGTCATTTTAGGAATAAACTTCTGTAAAAAAGAAAATCACGTCTGAATCAAAGTATGATTCTTTGTAGTCTTGTCCAGCATTGGGTTTGTAGATAGTTGTCAATGTTGGTGAATTGTGTGACGATGGATGGGCCATCACATTGAATGTGATTTTTGTGCATAGTTGTCAGGGGTTCTATTAGAAGACAAGGGTGTAATTTTATGATTTTAAGAACCTGCCGATTATGCAGGGTAGAACCATCAGTATATTCCATTAGAAAGGATTGCAGTGGTTCTTTAGTGTTATATTACCGTCATTCAGCACGGAGTCACATTTCAACATTTTCTTGAATTAATTTTCAACCTTTCGCCATGATGCCCCTCTATATAATTGGTATTCTTTTTAACCTCTATGTTTGGTATTGTTCTCAACTGCTTTTTAATCAATCATGGAATTGGTCGCAATAATTACAAATCGTGGTCTTTTTTATCTGGCTTGGCATTAGGGTGGTCATACGGTTGGATTGTAAATACAGGGTGGGTTGGGTTTGGTTGGTGTATAATTTTACCACTCGTTACATCATAGTTTATGCTATGATTGGTCATATATCACACTATGAATGTATGCATCGTAATCGTCATTTTTTAAAATATTATAAATTTATCTTGACTGATTATTAAGAGGTTAATTAAAAGCTTTGTTCTGGCTTTAAATTCAAATCTATTCCTTAGAAAAGTAGTTCGATTGTTGCCGACCGAACTCTCAACTATCGGCAATCCAAATTGTTAATTTGATATATGTGATTTGTGACCACTGTTCTGTTTGGTGTAAATGTTAATGGTAAAAGAGTTAATAATGAAATTGATAATCTTGAAAACTTAAAATTTATTTGAATGCTCTAATATATAATTTCTTATGAATTACATTATTGAAAAACATTTAAATAACTATTGTTTTATTTGTCAAAATAAACTTTGTAGTGTTTTTGTAATTTTTTTTAAAAGGATTAAAAAAAAGTGGGTTTTGCTTCAAAGTAAGACGCTGTTTTTTCGGTTTTTTTGAGAAGGAGGGACGAAGCTCCAGAAGAACAACTAGGAACCCACACTGCGAATAAATGGTACACCTGAAGAGACAAGAGTCCTGCCAAAACTGATTCATTTCGAAATAGTGGATGGTATAACATATGATCTGAAAAAACAAAACAAAACAAAACTGATTCATTTGTTAATTATTTATATTTCTGTTTAATCTTTCTATCGCAAAATTTTCATTTAGAACGATTAAATGGAAAATTCATTATAATTAAAACTTTTACCGTATTAATTAAAAAATTATTTTCATCAATATAAAATAAAAGGAGTGAATGAATATGTGATTGTAAGATTCCCCAATTTTTGAATGGATTTCAGATTTGAGAACACGTTATTTCAGTTTACATGTTTATTTATTTCTTAAGATCCGTTGCAATTTCTGAAGGATCCAAAATCACATACACTATACGTAATTCATATTCCGAAGGTGTGCTCGTAATAAGTGCCCAGTGCTAAATTCATGGCCACCACCTCCCCCGCCACCGCCACCGCCACCGAACCTCTCCCTTCCACCACCGAAACGCCTCCGGCTCCGCCTCCTCCGAAGCAACCTCCGCCTCCGGTGCCGCAACCAGCGGCGGCGGCGGCAATAGTGAAGCTGGAGGCTCCATTGTCCGATTCGAAAACTTCGGCGGAGGCGAACGTAATCGTGGTGCCGAGCTACTCTCGGTGGTTCTCGTGGGATTCGATTGACGAATGCGAGGCGCGTCACCTCCCTGAGTTCTTCGAATCGGCGTCCAAGAGCCCTAGGGTTTACAAGTACTACAGGAACTCCATCGTGAAGTACTTCAGGTACAATCCCACCCGCAAAATCACCTTCACCGATGTCCGCAAAACCCTCGTCGGAGACGTCGGTTCCATCCGCAGAGTCTTCGATTTCCTCGAAACTTGGGGTCTCATCAATTACCACCCCTCTTCGTCGCTCACCAAACCCTTGAAGTGGGACGACAAAGAGACCAAATCCGATTCTGCATCCAACTCCACCGAATCTTCTTCCGCTCCCGTCAAAGAAAACACTAAGAGACTCTGCAGTGGCTGCAAAGTCGTTTGTACCATTGCTTGTTTTGCCTGTGACAAGGTACCTTTTTTACCTTTTGTTTTTGTTTTTTGTTTAGACAAAACTTAGATGTAGTTCAATGGCGTTTGGTGTTATTAGCTTATTAGAATTGTAGTTTTATCTCCATAATTTACATTAGCTTATTAGAATTGTAGTTTTATCTCCATAATTTACATAATTTATGTTTACATTAAAGGTCATTATTAATTACAGAAGTGATAATTTAATTCTAACTAGAAAATACTGCAGTACTAAAAACACAAGTAATTATTGTATGATTAGAGACCACCACGTGACCATAGTTCTGACTAATTTAGACGTGAAGTGTAGCCAAAATTTTCAATTTCATGTGATGATTATGATTTATGACCATGGTGGTTTGGACTACATACTAATTTTTCCAAATACACCTAAACAACAACATCTAAGTTTTGTCCAGCATTTGATATAGGGAAAACTGAAATGTGTGTAGTATGATTTGACACTTTGTGCGAGGTGTTATGTTCGTGGCAATTATCGAGTTGGTGTGAACTCTTCGGATTTTAGGCGAGTGGAGATAAGTGAGGAGACAAAAACGGATTGGAGTGAAAAGGAGACCACAAATCTTCTGGAAGCTATTTCGCATTACGGTGATGATTGGAAGAGGGTTTCTCAGCATGTTCCTGGCAGAACTGAGAAGGAGTGTGTTGCTCATTTTCTGAAGCTTCCTTTTGCGGATCAATTCCAGCATTATCAACAACAACCTGCTGTCAATGGCACTGATGACGGTTGTAATATGTTAAAGATGGTAACTAATGCTGATGCTGAATCTGAATTGGATACTGTTGCCTCTGCTGAACCCAGTAAGAGAATGCGTCTCACGCCTCTTGCAGATGCAAGCAATCCCATTATGGCTCAGGTTCTTTCTTGCTTTCTCTTAAATTATTGTTCATAAAAGGATGAAAATGAAATTTAATTGTATTGCATGATCGAGCCGCTTTATTTCATTTGATTACTCATGCTTATTCAAAAGCATTGTTGTTTTTAGGATCTGGATCCATTATTCATTCAATGGAAGCTCTTGTCGGATATTCTCCAAAAACCATTAAAAAATCATGAATTGCATTTATGTCTTAATAGTTAGTTGGTTACTAGTGTTATCAAATGGCAGAAATAATCTGTTATATCATATACCAGATAGCATTGTGGGAAAATAGCAGAAGTTGCATAGTGGTGGAAATGTATGATATATCAATATATCATTTAAAAACATTAATTATAAATGTATATAAATTTAAGTTGTATGTAATGTAAAAAAAATGACATAATATAATTCAGTTCAATTGGCTGGAGACTTCCCAGAGAAGACAGGAGGATGAAGGATTATGTGTGGGAGAAATTTAACAGGTTGATGTGTGGGAGAAGTTTAACTGGTTTTACGTGAGTGGGAAAAAAGTCACAAGCAGTCTTTCATCCATCTCTCAAAACCGTGATGCCATAATGCATGCCGTAATCGCGAATCGATAGTGGGTGCAAGCCTGCAATAACTATTTTTTTCGGAAGACACACCGCAATGGAATTGTGATTGCAGATCAGAGGGATTCCGCAATGCAATAGGGTTATAGCGGTTGGCTATTTAAAAACACTGTTGGATACCGATTACCAGATTCTGACTTGGCCTATTGAATTTTTCCCTAGGACTGTATTGGGTTAGGGTGACTTTCTTGGTTTGGTGGTTCATTTGTGTGAAGGGTTTGAAACTTCGTTGATGTGAAATACTAGTACGTAAAAGTAGTACTGAGGTCATGATTAAATTTTTAACATGGTTCGTGATAGCTGAACTGCCCAATGAAGAATGATCTCTTTAAAAGTCTGTGTATTGTTAATATAGTATATAATATGTTGACACTTTTTATTCAAATTCTCGCAGGCTGCTTTCCTGTCTGCTTTGGCTGGGTCAGAGGCTGCTCAAGCTGCTGCTCAAGCTGCATTGACAACTCTGTCTGAGGTTTACAAAGCAACTAAAATAAATTATCGGGCGTTTCCAAGGAATACCTTGCTGCAAGGTGAGAATGATAATTAACACAGCCTAGGATTGTAGGCTTCTGAATGAATTAATCTATCATCTGTCTTAATATGATTTATCTGGGAATGGATGGACCAATCTTCATTGTGTTGTGTGTTTGATTGGCATAATTTCTAAATGTAGCATTGCAACTGATGTGGAGTAAAAATTGTTGGTGTTCCAAATTTGTCATTTCCTCTTTTCAATGGTAGACTTTTGGAATGACTACAGAAGAACATTACATTCAAATTTCATATATTTAGCAGTTAGTTTCTTCTCTTTTTTTCCATCTTTTTTTTATATGTAATTATTATATGTTCTCTGTGATTCCATGTGTTTAAAGTGTAGAAATTAATTTTTGAACTCAATTTCCTTAGTAGAATTGTGGCTTTATGTTTTATGCAGATGCGGGTATCATGTCTAACGGTGGTAATACTTTAGATTCATTTCAAGGATCTCGATTGCATGCAAACATACAGCTTGAGAAGGAAGAGTTAGATATGGAAAAAGCAATTTCTGAGATTATAGAAGTTCAGGTCTGTCATATTTCAAGGTTTGATTTGATGGTATCCGCATTTACAAAGTTTAAAAATCTTTTAAATACTGGATATTCTGTTTTGTAGATGAAACATATCCAAGATAAGCTTGTTCATTTTGAAGATTTGGACCTGCTGATGGAAAAAGAAGGCCAGCAGATGGAGCAAATGAAAAATATGTTTTTCCTTGATCAGCTTACTCTTTTATTTCATAAATCATCTGCACCAAAAACTGGAGAATGCCAAGAAGGCAATAATGTAAAGACGAACCATGGCTGACAACTCTTAATTAGCTAGTGATCTTAGGCTTAGCGAATGTATTCAATTATCCTGCTCTCTCCATTTGTTTGGGCCACGAGTCACTGGACTATTTGTTCAATATCATCCAATTCCATCTTGATGTAGAGCGTCTTTTAACTTTTTTAAAACTAATTGTGCATGCATTTCTAGAGTAATGCGTTGTCTGTATGTGTAGATAAAATGTAGGAAATAAAGTGAAAAGAAGAATCCATAAAGCGAAAAATAGAAGAGATCAAATGATAATTTTCCCCCTCAATTATATATGGCCAAAAGTATATTACTTTCATTCAACAATCTTGAAGGAAATTGCATGGTTTTTATCATACTAGTCTGATCTAGAATGCCATTTATAGCTTAAGAGCAATGCCAGGAAAATCTGAGGGGACCCAGAAAAGAAAAGATCTAAGCAGACACAAATCCGTAATGAAATAGAAAAGATGAAGGGCTGTGAGAAAATTTCTTCCTCGTCATGCCATGCTCATCATATGAACCTAAATGATGCAACTACCTGCAGAAACCAAGTGGAAGCTGAATTTCAATGCATAACTTACAAGTCACTTCAACGACCTACGCTTTATTATCGCTTAAACTAGATATCTGGGATTATCACGACCTATGTACTTCTGTCAAATAACTGAGTATGATAACAAAATAAAAAAAGAAATCACCTTCTGAACTTTTGAAGCATAGTTGTCTGTTTCTTCTTCCACATACTGCATGGAATAAATAGAATTAGACTGAACACACACTCATAGATACTGCAGTATATCTTGTGAATTGTGATGAGGCCAAAAACCTGTCCTGTCACCGTATACAGTCTGTTATACCAACCATTTGGTGCCATCCCAATAGCTGAATATAAATACCTGCGACTCTCACCGGGATTTTGCAGCGAATACTCGATGTAATAAATCCCTGAACCATTGTTTGAATTGAATTAAGCAATGAAATTTCGGAATTTCCGCAATGGTTTCAGCATTTGGGAAAGCCTTTCTCTGTCTCATTAAGCATATCTTAGCCTTTAGGAGTATGAATAGAGATCTAAAACATATGTACATTGATACTTCATAGTTTAGAATATTCATGAACATTGTAATTAAATTTCCTGATGTGAGCATGAGTTGTATTAAGGGTGGTTTCCAATTTCTACACTTTTTTTTCACGTTTGGAATATACTTATTAAAGAGAGGACACAATTTTGCAACATCCTTTATTTTTTCCTTTACAATCTTATAACCTATTCTATACCATAAAGTAGCTTTAAAAGTAAAAGTACGCACCGATAGATGATTTACAATCTATGAGTTTAGCAGCCACACCCGGGGGTTTTCGCCAGCTTCTGTCAAGCCCACTAACCTGTTGAATTCATTTTAACCAAATATGGGGAAATTCTAGCATTAGATGGAACAAAAAGAAAGAAAACCTCTAACTAATAATAGTTTTAAATCTGATCATGAAATCACACTAGAGTCTGGGCAAACTCGTCAACTTTGCCAAAGGATTCCATCCTAGTGAAATCCGGTCCCAGCCCTGTGATCACAACGCTCACTGAAGCAACAGATAGTTAGCAATTAATTTTACTTGGCAAAATAAATTATAATGGATGAAGAAACAAATAATCAGAAATAGAGCGAGAATACCATTTGAATTGGATGCCACTGTTGGGTAGAAAGCAGTTATGGATTTAAACCCACTAGATTCTCCGTCTCCTGTTCCCACTTGCCACTCTGATCCATCCAGCCACAAAAACAAAACGAGTATAGAATTTAAGCAACTATATTGAAAGTGTATGGTTTTACTTCCAAACTTGTAATTATTCAATTCACCTTGGGGAATCTCAATCTTGAACTTGTTCTCATCGTCAGTGTAGACTTGAACATCCTCAGACACATCTGAAACTCAAAACACATTTAAATTGAAAGATATTATATGATACATGTAGTTAATTAATTCACAAAACTTAGCTTACATGCACTTCCATAAATACTTTTGGTATTGTGTTTCAATTAAAATTAGAGTTACACCTCGGTAGTTATAATTGAAGAACCAAAAGCAGCACTAAAAACACCTATATATAAAATTGTATCCAAGTTTTATCCTTCACAGTAATGCAAGGAAACAACATTTATTTTTTAAAAAATGAAATAAAAAAAATAGAAATCACCATTGAGTGCCAATGCATTTGGAACTGCAAATGCAGCTACTGCTACTGGCGTGTGAAGAATAAGTTGTCTCCTATTAACCGCACGTCCTTCTTCAATGGAAGAACTGATAGAACATGATGATGATGTTGTTTATGCATGAAAGATGAGAAATGGTGGGAATTGAGAAGCAAAAAGTTATAGTTGAATTCTTACAGCAAACATGGTGTGGTTTTATGATGCTCCAAGTCCAAAGTTGTGGGAGGTGATGGACCTGAACAAAAACGATGAGGGATGTTGGAAGTAAAAGAAAAATGAGTTAATGGGGAGGGTAGTGAAGGAGAAGGACCTTTCTGGGCTGTGAAGTTGCATAGAGACGCTCGCATATGCACACAACAGAACCGCGAAATGGACGCCATTCCTTTCAGATCAGCTTCTCTGCCTCCATTTCTATTTTTATTATTTTTACATTTTTTAAAACAATAGTAATTTTAGTTTGCATATCTACGATTCTGTTCTGATTATTATTCACAATTTTTTTTTTATCGATTGTTAATTGTTTTTGTTAGTAGATAGGAGCTTTGAATCTCTTTCAATTTTTTTTCCTCTTCAAACATCAAATTAATTTATAACTTCAATATATTTAATCAGATTTGAATAAAATTTTGATTCTTATAATTTAGCATTTTATTATTGTCGTTCATGTAATTTTTTTCTTCTTCAAAATAGTTCCAGTAGATTCTAAATGTTTCATTTTTAGTTTGTTAGGTTATAGTTATTTTTGCTGACATCATTTATTATAGAAGAACTAAAAATGAAAAAAAATCCCGAAATTAAAAAAGAAAAAAGAATTAAAAACAATTTTTTATAACAGCTAAAAATAAGAAATAATAGACCAAGACTAAAAATAATTTTTTCACATGAATTAAAAATGAAAAAAATACAAAGATTACACAGAGTAAATAGAAAAAGTGACAAATTTGCAAGCACCAATAAAATTAAGCCTTAAATACATGTGTGGTTTTAATTAAAAATTAATATAAAATAAAAATCTTAAATAACAAAAAAGTATTTGTTAATAATCATACATTTTCTCAACCTTCTATACTTTTTTTTCTTTGTTTATCACTATAAGATCACTAAAAAATTACAATAACACTCCAAACTCTCCCTCGCCATCTAGATTATTCTTTTCCTATTTAACATTTATTCACCACACAAAAATAAATAATACACACTCTAAACACCAATTTAGGATTTAAAAAAAAAAATACATAATCTAATCTATGAGTAAAGTGAATATTGTTTGTTTGTGGTGAGTGTGTTAGAGAGTAAAGAAAAAAAGGTCTAGTTTTTTTCATGTCTATAAATTTGTCACTTTTTTTTTAACTCAATGTATTTTTTTAAATTT
>PYAF01003572.1:488053-560019 GCA_007407185.1 Glycine tomentella
TGATTAAATATATACCCCACTGTAAAATTGGAAATCTCTGCCTGAAGCCTCTATGGCCACACTGAGGGGTTGGTTTGCAAGTGCCTTCAATAGGCTCTGTTCATTGTTTTGTGGCACATCATGGTACCCGCTAATGGTCACAACTTCGGTTTCTTCCTGGCAATGAAACAAGTGAAAAAAGTTTAGTTTCTATGTTATCGATATCATTGATTGGAACCATCTGATAGAGATATCAGACTTAATATTTTTCAGCTTACCTTAGTCATCTCGCAAGTACCTTCCTCCATAATGTAAGGATAATCTTCCTCTTTGTGGAGTCCACCGTTTTCTACTATAAAGGAGAATGCATAGTCCATGAGACCCCCATTGCAACCATTGTTGTATGTTCTGTCACAGTCAATCAACTCTTGCTCAGACAGTGATGTCAAATTTCCCGTGACTATCTGGTTTATACCCTCAACTGCTGCAACAGTGGAAAATGCCCAGCAGCTACCTGCACAATCAATATGATCACCATGCCTGTCAGTATTAATGGCTAGATGAACAAGGAGAATGAAGTTTGTAATATATGTGGGTGGTTCTAATATCATTTTAGAATTTGGATTTGAAGTTATTTCAATCCAACAACTAGTTAATGGGAGGATTATTGCTAGTGATAGTAGAATAACTAAAGTTAGTTAGGTTTGTTATATCTGGTGTATAGCTTTATATAAAGCTTCTCTATGTATGTTTACATTCATTCAATAATATTCTTTTAGCTTTCTTTCCTTTCTCCTGCGTTCTTCTTCTTTGCCCTTCATCGAGTCTGATACCTTTCAGCTAGCTACCACTTATACATACTATTAGGTACTGAGAAGCGGCATAGATAATAAATAAATATAATACTTACCACATGAACCTTGGTTCTTGACTGGGGCTACAGCACCTTTCTTTCTCCAATCCACTGACTTAGGCAACTCAACATCTTTGTAAGTGAATTCTTCAGGAGACTCTCTCCTTCTAGAGTAGTCCACCTTAAGCCCCAGATACTTGTTCTTGAACTCTTGGTGGCTCAAATCAGCAAACTCATTCAAGCCAAGCCAGTAGTTGCTGACCACCTTGTTTCTCTCATCAATGTGCTTTAGGTTATCCTTGAAAATCTCGAACCTAAGAAGCTTCTCCTCAATGCTCTCGTAAATCTTGCCATGTTTTGACATCCATGATTCAAAGAGTTCAATGAGCTTATCCATGGACTTTAAGTCCTCCGATGAATAGCCCACAATGGAGAAATCGCGTCCAAAAGCCAAGGACGCAAATAAGCAGAAGGAGCAGGCAAGGACAAGTGCTTTGGAGGAGGAGAAAGCCATGGCTATGGTTGTTGAAATGTGAATACAAGACAAGAGGGAAAGGATGAGGAAGAATGGGAAAAGAGAGCATACATATAGGTTGTGCTTTAGATGTTACTTTCAAGTAAAGTCTGTTGAGATTGTAATACCACGGTACACTAAGTAGTAGTAGTCTTTAAGTATATTTTTGTAGGTGGCGTTACATTAAAGCATGATATCACATGCCTTAATTATGTGGGCACAACATAGTGTATGGAAGAAATAGAATACATATTTCGGTGCAGTAGGAGAACGTTCACACTTCTTTTTGGAGAAAGGAAAAAAAAAACTCTGGGAGAAGGATAAACATTATTGGGATTTTTCTTAAAGATGAAAAAATAATATTGACTGAACAACTACATTTTTTTTTCATTATAAATTTGAAAATATTTGTCATTAATTGTCTATGCGCTAATGATTTTATACTCCAACACACACATATGTGAGACACATATTTGAGTTTTAAAATCTACACAAGTGATGATAATAGCAATGATAATATAGAGAAAAAAATATGTGCACGAATATTCACTAACGATAATGATTATTTTATAAAAGCCGCCATTAGATTAAAATGATACTTGAAATGTATCGCCTTTATGAAATTATAAATTTGCCCAAGTTGTTTCTTCGTGCCATGATAGAAAATAATGAAGAGAATTGAAGTAATTGTGTTGTTTATAACCATATACTGGATTAGAAAGCCAAGGCTTTAGTATTGAGGATGTTGTCATACCATAAAATTAGTGTCCTTGGTATAGCCAACTTAATTTCCTATAGCAATGATTTAATCCAAGCTAATTCTTCTACAAGATCAACAAGTGCTCAATCCGCTGATTCTATGCTTGACCTAGATACGGTTATATGCTTTTTAGAGGACCTACCCACCAAACAATCTCCTAAGAATACATATTATCCTGCTCTAGATTTTCTATCATCCAAATTAGGGGCCCGATCAACATAAAAATTCGTAAAATGTCAACGTCTGTTGAAAATTTTATATGAAGACCATAATCCATTTTTCTTCTTAGGTATCTAAAGATCTTTCTTCTTCACTTTCGTATAAAAAAGAGTATCAAAACAATGAGGTACATAATAATATTTAAAGATGCATTTTACACATTGCTAGAGTAGGAGAGGGCTGTATCCTGTATATATTGACTAAGTCAAGTCATAGAATATGAAATATTTGGCTTGGTGTTTGTTAAGCATTGTAGTACACCAATTTCTCTTCTATAATCTGTGTTATGTATTTTTATTCTCAATCTGTTGATATCATTTTGCCAGTCACCACAGGTGATGGACAAGGAGAAGCATTCTTCACGTTAAACCTTTATCGAAGGTGCGAGATATACTTAGTTTGTTTAAGCTAGATATAATTACCATTTGGATCTCTACATATTTCCCTTAGAATATAATCTAATCTTTCAAGTTCTTTTAAGGCAAATTTGACATTCAATTGTTTATGGATGAGCTCATAAATTAATGCTACCAATAATAATATCATCAATGTAAATTAACAAGAAAGTGATGATATACGTGGTTCTTATTCATAAGAAATAGAGAAGAATTACTCTGATCAGTTCTGACAATAAGATCCGATACAGACATATAGTGGAAAATTAGATCAGATACAGAAAACAACTATTAGATGATAAACTTGTTACATATTTGAAGAGATTTAAAAGGACATTTAATTTAAACTCCCGCTGGCGATATTTCTTTATACTAGCTAATGTCCTTAACTTGGCGTGTTGATTGCTGAACTCAATTAAATCCCACGGGCCACGAGTGGTCTAGATTTAGAAAAACATTTTGAGGAAATTCTCTGTCTCTTGGAGATTTTTTTAGCATATATTCTAAGAGTAAGTAATATATACATTGAAAATTTATAGAGATTCTACACTATTGTTTGATAATAATTTGTTATATATATGATAATTTTATTGACTTTTACATAATTACTTTAAATAAACTTAACCTTTTTCCAGAATTTTTGTAAATATCTAACTATTCTTTTAATTATTTTGGCTTTCTATATATAACGTTGTTTTTATTTTTTTGGTGAATTTAACGTTGTTATTATTGTTCTTTGGGTATGTATGCGTTTTGTCAATGGGTCATTGAAGAGGGCCCAAGTTATGATAACAGAGAGTACGTGCAGTGTACGTACACGTAGTTTATACGCTATCTTATTACATATCCTAAGTCCTAACGGTTACCGATCTCTTGTATAGATCCGTACGGAAGGACTTTTTGTTAGACGTTCTAATTTTTTTTTTTATAAACTTTAAATTAAAATTCACAACATTTACTACTATTATTTTTTCTTTCTATGATGCAGATGCTTTCCAGAAATGTGAAAAAAATCTTGAATTTATAATCCAAATTATACGTAATTAAATATCATCTTTTGAAATTTTATGCCTTCAAATTATATAAATTTCAGTTGGATATGCTTATGCATATATATATATATGTATACATATATATATATATATATATATACACACAAATAACGTAAGGGAAAAATAAACTAAGGCGAGAAAGTAAAGCTAATTTGTGGCTGAAATTAGAAAAATATTGGAACATATCTTGATAGATTTTCTCAAGTTACCTCCTTCTACTCTTCTTGTATGGTTGAATAATGCTAATTAAGGTCATTATCAATAAATCTAAAACAGTAATTATATATGGAGTAAAAATAAGGAAATTAAAAGGAGTTGCCTAATAGAAAAATACTATTAGAATATGGAAGTATTAAAAACTTTTGTTCACAATAGTTATATTGAAGTTAGAACCTAGGTCGACCCTAATAGATTTTCTTTAATATTGTGTTTGGTTCGGAGGAAATAAAATAAGAAAGAAAGTGTGAAATGAATGGAGATAAAGGTAATTTAACCTTGAAAAAAGTTGTGAATGAATGAATGAATTTGGAAACACACCAAATAAGCAGGCCGTAAATATTACTGTATGGCAGATGAGGATGAGTCACCAGTCTCCAGTGACCAAGAATGCGGTTCTGTTAAGGAAAACGAGAAATCACTCTACTCTGCTATACCTATACCTCAGAATGGGGATATGTGCAGATTGCAAGAATTGAAGCAATAGGGGAAAAACAAGTAAAACAAGGCAAGATATTATGAAGATTCAGACACGGTCCAGGGGCTAAGAGCATAGTCTTATGTAACCTACATATACTGTATCCTATGGCGTATTGGATTCTTGTTCTGCTGTTCCTGTTATATATCTTTTACTTGGCCGAGTCACTAAAGATCTAAGGTAGGCACATGCACCTGCTCCTGCACCATTCAAAATGCTACTCAATGCCGTGTGCTGATGCCTTCATACTATACTATAGAGTATAGTCTTATACACATTATTATCTATTATACTTATACACGTGCACTCTCCATTTTAATTAACAATTTAGTACGTACTACCACCTTCTGATCAGCTACACCCACGCTGCTGCATTCTACTGTTACGGTTTACTACTGGCTAGCTACCTACCTAGCTACATCATACAAGCGCTCAGGAGTAGCTATTTCCTATTTGGAATTCCAACCACAATCATTTACTATACTAGTAATTAATCACATTCAATTATTTCAGCTTCTGTGTGGTGATAATAAATTAAAGCACCACCCCATTATATACTATCTTGATGAATTTAATCTTGAATCAATTAATCTTCAGCTTTTTCACTTCAAATTGATTCTTGAAAAATTACCACTACAACATAAGCTAGCCGTTTATAATTTTCCCATGCACAAAATTAATCCACCACTTCGAAATTAGAGTGGCTAATTAAAAGGATTAATAAATGTTTCTGGCCTATGAAATTGAAACTTGCTGGTAAGCTCAAGAGAATTATAGGTGACGTGATAAGATAATCGCTTTTTAGAGGCCACGTAGCTTCATCCTATGCCCTTCTTTCTGAATTGGAACCATCACACTGCAATTCAACCCCGTTCCCATATATCGCAACAAACCAAAGAAAATTAAAGTGTGCAACTAGTCTTGCATTTAATGCAATCCTTACTTTAACCCACAGACAATCACCTTCTAAAGTGTGAGACAATGATCTATTTTAGTCATAAAAGTATGAGAAAATGATAAATTGATGTTTAAAAATAAAAATTTAATTTAATCATTGAAATGTAAGAGATTCTTCTAAATAATTTACAAATTTAATTTATATATTTGGAAACTAAATTTAAATTTAACAATAACTTTTCATTAAATATTATGTGTCATTAAATTAATGTCAAATTTGTAATTTAATTTGTGCATACGACAAGATCTATTTATTACATTTTTTATATAATAGAAGACTAAATTTAAATTTTTTATCTTTCAAGAATTAATTTATCAGTCTCTTACACTTTTAAAAGATTAAAATAATATTTTTAACGTTTGACCCTTTTTAAAAGAAAAATAGCATTCATTATACTTTTTTTATATTTTTGTGTACTAAAAACCTTTCCATTTTAGTTGTTTAGAAACCTCAAAATCAACTTTTAAAAAATGATGTTATTTTTATTAAAGCCATTTTTAAAAATGGTTGATTAACTTACCTCAAATAAATGGAGTTAACGCACCTTATATATCCTAAGTGGACCACTATAATTAAGAACGTTTACTCAAATTTAGACCTATTTATTTACTTTATTTTTACAACTTGTGTTAACTTTTAATGTATGATTCGGTATGAATACCAAAATTAAATAAATAAATAGATTTATGTTTAAGTATATTTGTTATTAGTCTTTATGTTTTTTAATCTCATATTCGATTATTGAGGAAAGGTAGAGAGCCATTTTTTTAATATATATTTTATTACAAATATTTAGCTTATATATATAACAATTAGGATATCTTGAGATGAGTTATACAATTTATACAATTATTTTTTCTAACAATATATACTTTCTATAATATTTATTTTTAATCTTTTTCCACCACATTATCCATTTTTTTTATCCCACACTTCTATCTTTTCTTGTCTTATCTCTCCTAATTATGAAAATAAAAATTGTAAAAGAAAATACCAAAAAGAAAAAAAGAAAACTCTTTTGAAAATGGATATAATGGTAATGAGTGTCTTAGTTTTGGTTAACAACACTCACTAAATACAGTATAGTTTTTCAAAGATATATAAGTATAAACATCCTCTGTAGTTTTTGGCAGATTTACTCTCTGGAGAAAATTGGTTGTGTACTGTATCTGTATGTCCACGTTGAGGTTCATACGTATACCTGTTATCTATTCTACTCCTCCGATCCCCTCGTTTTCAGAACTCCCTTTAAAACATTCATTATATATCTCACTCCAACAACCCCTTTTACCTCATCCAATAGTTTCCTCTTGTTTGAGTCTTTGCACAAATTAAAAAGAAAAGGGTCATGTTGGCAATGGAAGAGCTACTGTGTGAACTTAGTGAGCATGAAAAGAGAAACGAGCAAGGTCTGCCACCGGGTTTCAGGTTTCACCCCACTGATGAAGAACTTATAACCTTTTACTTGGGTTCTAAGGTCTTTAATGGCACTTTTTCTAACCTCAATTTCGCTGAGGTTGACCTCAATAGATGTGAGCCTTGGGAACTTCCAGGTATCATATCATATATTTTCTCTTGTCCAAACCCTCACACACGTTGATTAATTTCCATCAACCAAAATAAAAGAGAAAAAAATAGTTACTAAATGGTTAGAATTTTTTAGAGACAGATGTAAGATGTATGTTATGTTATTTAGCTAGAATGTTTTCTCATTGTTAGTTTCAATTCCTGCTGGCTCTTGTCTTATATTTAGGTTAATTCGTGAGCCTAAGACATATTGTGAGCTATCTAGTATCTACTAGCATGTCGCTTCAAATTTATAACGGCGTCATCGAGAGTGGACAGTAACTTAATTCTAACAAAATTTGAACAAAATTTGAGCTACTCAGGCCCACTAGCAGCTATTAATTTTTTTTTTACTTACTGTTGTAATTTTTCGCTTGTTAAATACTATCTCTAGTTGGATTTCAATTACATGTGTACTAATTTATGCCGCCCTAGATAATCGCCACCATGCATTAATTTTAAATGTCCTGAAAATTTAATCCATCAACATACTAATTAGAAGCAAAAAAAAGAAAAAATTGCCCCACCATATGTTCTGTTAGAAATATAAAATTGCTGAAGTGCCCGCCTAATTAAGCTTGCGGGAGAAATATTCGTCTGCGGGTATACTAATCAACTTGGTTCATTTATAATATATAGATTTAAAATGCATATATATAATTGAACATTTTTCCATGCCCTGGATTCAACAAGTGTAGTGTTAATGTTAATTAGTAATTAATTTTGTGTGAGGAAGCAGATGTGGCAAAGATGGGGGAGAGAGAGTGGTATCTGTTCAGCTTGAGGGACAGAAAATACCCAACTGGACTAAGAACAAACAGAGCAACCGGAGCTGGGTACTGGAAAGCCACTGGGAAGGACAAGGAAGTGTACAGTGCATCCAATGGAACCCTACTTGGAATGAAGAAGACCCTTGTTTTCTACAAAGGCAGGGCCCCTCGTGGTGAAAAGACCAAATGGGTCATGCACGAGTACCGTTTGGACGCTCACTTGTCCCTTCCCCACACTCACCCCTCTAAGGTACAGAATCAAGTTCTCTATGCCACTGCATGCGCCGTGCCAATCAAGTTATCTCCCATTCCTCTTTAGTTTTTGTCTGCTTCTGGGTTGACCCACCTACGTCTACAGTGTATACCACTATGTCATTTCCTTTTCACCAACCAAACTTGACCCTTTTTGACTTCCTTCCTTCAGAATTTATTAACCTTTTTTGGATGTGATTGAATTGATATTTGTTAGCAACATGTGAAATTGTTAATGATCCAAGCTTATCCTTTCAAATTATATCCACACCTCATCTCTTGGGAGTAATTAATTAATTATGATCCTAGCTTTTGTTTTTCTTTTTCACAGGAGGAATGGGTGATATGCAGGATATTTCATAAATCTGGGGAAAAGAGAACTCCAGTGCTCCAAGTCCAAGGACATTCAGATGCTTCTTCGTCCCCAATAAAAAGTTCTTTACCTCCATTACTTGCAAGCCCAACTTGCTTTACATTGGAAATAGAATCTCAATCCCAAAGCTCATCTCATTCTCAGCTGCGAGACTTCCAAAGCCCGGTTCTGATTCACCAACAAGACCAAAATGACCTCTCTCACCCTCATCTTTTCCCATTGGAAATCTCCAACGCCAGAAACCACCCATCGGACCTATTCTTCAAGCCCCTCCAGCAAAATTGCACCCTGAAGACCAAGGAACAACCTATTATTCCAAAAGTGATCAAAACGGAGGACGCTACATTCTATCATCAATTACTAGATGACCATAATAACATGCGCTGGGTGAACAAGTTGAATCAAAATCCAAGTAATTTCCTCAACACTTTCCCTCTTGAGGTGGACGCTGGCTTGATGGCATTCTCAGGAGCTGCAAATGCTCAAGCTAGGGACATGTCCACAGCTTCAACACCCTTTAATAGGGTAGCCTTGCAGCAGATGCTTGATTCTTGGCCTCTGGCCTAGCATGTTTAAAATATGCGTGTATGTATATATATAATTACTGTTCTATATACAGACCCCATAGTTAAGAGTTTGAACTATGCATAACATATACTACATGATTAATTAAATAACTCGTGTATGCATGTATGCTAGCTTATGCCTATGTCAAGCTAGATCTTCTACTAGATTTGTAACGTTCTGTGACTACAACCTGAGACACGGACAAGACATATCTGTAACAGATTCTCCGACGTCTGATCCACCATTCAATATCGGTGCGCGCAATTGGGTTAAGTGATTTGAGTGTTTATTTATTCGCTTATTATGATAAGAGATCATGCATGCATGTCATAAGTTTCTAAATTCATGATAGATCAAGGTGGGTTAATTTTAATTTTGATCAAATTTTACACATTTGAATTATTTTTAAAATCATGATAAAATTAATTATAATATATAAAAATTATCTTATAGTTTAAACAAGCAAAACTAATTTTTACATCTATCAAAATCAAGTCTACAATAATCAATTTTATTTAAAATCAATTTTTTTACTGTCAATTTAAACACATTCTATAGTGGTTTAGCATTAAATTAACTTTTAATTATTATAAAAATGGTATTAATTAAAAATATTGAGTATTCAGATGATACTTTTATATCATTAGTATGGATTTATAATATTATATTAATAACTTAATTTTATTAACAAAGACTATTTAACTCAAACAACAAGGCTTAGTATTTTTTTTGTCTATAAATGAATAATTTGTAATGCATAAAATTAAGCTTATTAGGATAAGTTTAATCGAGAAAGTTCCAAGTTGTATGAATTCTTGCAAAGTTATGTTATTTGTACAAATCGTTATTGTTAATGTAACATCCTAAAGTGTTTGCTTTTTGCTTGTTAAGAGTTACCTATGTTACACTAGAACTAGAATGGTCGAGAGCAACAGCTGTCACTCGTGACTATATTTGCGAAAGATAACGAGCGTGGAATTATTTCCAAAAATTCCAATAACAGAAGTTTAACCTTCCATTCAAGTTGCCTAAACTAGTCAAACCTCGTTTTCTACATCAAGCAATAAAGCATCATCTTGAAATATTGTTCCGTGACTATTCAGGCTAATCAAATCTAAGTGCTCATTGAATTAACTACATAAAGGATAATTTCTCAATCAGCATGCGTTCATGTTATAATTATAAAATTAACTACCAATTAATCAGACACGGAGAAGGAATGTTAAAACTTGAAACATGGTTGAAAAACAACAGCGCAAGAATTTGTGACATTCCAGCATCACCTCCTAAGTATGAGAATACGATTTATCATTAATTTAAAGTGTACCCACATTTTTTTATATATTAAAAAAATGAGCTACAGTAAAAGAAAGAGAAATAAATGTGATGAAATCAGTTATGCGTGGAAAAAAAAATAGAGAGAAAGATAGTGTTAAAAAATGTACTAATTTTGTTATATAAATTTATATAATTAATAATATAGCTCCAAGTTAATTAATTATTATATTTTTTGTTTTTGTTGAAAGGGGCATACAACCACTACCAGCATGGAACAGCAATCATGCCAGCACAGTAGCCAGTAGGGTGGCTGCTTCCTCACCAGTCATGATCAATGTCACTGTTTCTTCAATTTAGTACTCAAATTTTTCTTATTCCTTTTCTTTCCTAGCTTGTAGCAGTTCTAATTTCTAAATCGTAAATAATACTACAGGTGTCAGGTGTGGACTTCAGACAAGGAGCTTTATGTATATAACATTTTTAATGATGATAAAATTATATTAATACATATTTTTAATGTTTTTTTTACAAATTAGTGCAGCAAAAAGTATCATGATTAAAAACATAATACGAGATATTTTGTTTGATTAAAAAGAGAAAATATTGAGAATAAAATAAAATAAATAAGAATATCAAGAATTAGATAAAATAAAAATTCGGAAGTTTCAAATGCTGTTCCTTTAGATCAAAAGTGATTCTAACCATAGAACCTCAAACATATCTATCACAATATTCTTAAATAATTCACCTTTTCAATGACAAAAAAATCATAATAAATACGCAATTAGTTCTAATTAACATAAAATGAATGAAAATCTACATGAATATACAACACATCACTTTATATTTTTACAGCCAATTTATATTTTTTTCTTTGTATCGCATACATTATCTATCTTATCTATATTTATATCCGTCTTCGATCTCTTCCAATCTCTCTTGCCCGAAGGTATACACATCCATGTCAAATGATCATTGCCCTTATTTAAACAGCCAGCCTATTCCCATTAATATTGGGCATATATATGAGTCAGATTTTTCTTTTCTTTAACTTCGTCTTTATTTGCGCATCTCTCTAGTCAATTACTCCTATCATTTTAAATTTTGTTAGTATGTTTCTGTTAAGAAATTAATTCCTACACGTACACTCAAATTCTTATACCATATCTGTCGAAAAGTAACCATGTTATAGTAGTATTGATGGATCTCGATCAAGAACAATTAGAAATCTAAATGATCAATTAATTAGTGACTGTTTCAATGTCATCGATTCCCTTGTGTTTTCAGAAGAAATATAATTATATAAAAGTCATTGAATGTTTGGCGTAAGTTTGAAAATTTAGAACCCAAGCCCATTAAACATTACACGTTATCAATACTCCACCAGCTTGAGCTTGGTTTGGTTTTGGTTGAAGGTGGCCAAAAGCATTATTAAGCAATTGTATTCTTCATTTCTTCTACATCATCGTATATATTTCACGTTCTCTAGTGGCAACCCTTCCAGTTTAATTTTCCTCTCTCTTCGCGGCTACTCAACTCTCCTGCTTTAAGCTGCGTTTGCTTCCCGCTGCTTGCCATTAACAGTATTAATTAATTTCAAGAGGAACTTGGTATGATTTATTTCTCTTAATTTCAATGGCACTTTACTTATTCATGCACCAAAGTACGTAATGAGCATATCCAAAAGCTACCTTCCACCGCAATTTCAATCCATAAACCATGCATGCCACTTGACCCGTTCAATATGCATGCGTCAACAACAACTTTCCCCTCCATTCGATCATCCGCCACCTTAGAATTACAATTAAATGACTTTATTAGTCTCTCTTTTATACTAATTTTAAAATCCTTTTTTCCGACAGAACAAACTTATAAAAATTATATAAAAGATTGGCATCTTAGAACTTTAAAATACATAAACAAATACTCTATCTCCTTTTCTCACCATTATTCTTTTTTTTTTTTCTCTTGTCTTTGTCTTTCTTATTTTTTATCAATAACTGCTTAATTTATTAATTTTATTAGAAATCTTAGTGAAAAGATTCGCAACTGCAACCTCTCTTCTCCCTTCACCTTTTTTATTCTCAACCATTACATTAACCTCATATCTGTCTTGTGACTTGTCTTTGTTGTTCTTGAAATTGTTTATGTGCATTTCAATGTACTTTTATAGTCTTCTCGAATGATGATGGATCCATACACGCCATTGTGATATCAAGCGATACCAGAAAATTGCCAGAATTTACTTTCAAAGACATAGTTTTTGCAACGAGACAAATTTTTTTATAAAGTATTTTCTTTTACCTTGTGAGTGTGTTTGTCTTCATTCCTCTTCCCATATTCTTTTGTGGTGTATATTAGTAACTGTGTGAATTCATTCACTCCCGGAGTCATTATTTATGAATTAAAAGTTGTACATATATGACTTCAGAAGTATATAAATAAATAAAAAGTTAATTATGTCATATATAATATACTAACAATTATGACTTTAAAACGTTTTAAATAATAAATAATAAATTATGTCAAGTACAATTTTGTATTTTATTATTAAAAAATAAAATGTAAAATCAAAATCATTAATGTTACCAATAATTCCATTTATTTTATTGTTTTATTTTTTTGTAATTGAGATAATAAGTAGTTATTCCTATTTACTACTTCACTTTACAAATCAAAAATACGAATAACGACTTTCTATTTTGAAAATTAATTTAAACTCTACACCATGTCAGTAATTTTAAAATAAAATTTTCTCTTTCCGAAAAAAAAAAAAGGTTAGTTAACAAACTGAATACTATGTACCCTTATAAGATTAAATTCCTTCAAGCCAATTTTAAGAGCTCTATAACAGCTATTAATTCATTCTCTTGAAAGTTTTCAACTAATACAGTGTTAACTCATTAAATAAATCCCATCGTCTTGAAAAATTAATCTTTTACTATTAGTGGAGGATATATCTTGATTTCACCAAAAGGGGAAAAAAAGTCTCTTGAAACTTGAAAGTTTTCAATTACAAACTGGGTCTGGCATGATAAAACAGAACAAAAATTGTGATCAAGTAGTGCATCTGGATTGTGCGCGAGACATGAAGCATATGCATGGCACATGGAGAGAGAACCAACCATTGTTGTCCACAAGAATAGAGTGGGGTATATTCTAGATTTGGCGTTCAGATTCTATTCTAGCGTTGAAGTTCGAGTGAAATTGAAATCATTTCAGATCGGAATGATGCCTAATTTCATTATCTCCAGTCACATTTTCTCCGCCCCTCTTATGCCTATTTCATATGCATATAAATTAATCGCGGTGCCGACAATACACCTCTATGTTGGCATTCTAAGGATTTAAATTCTCTTGCAAACGGCTTTTTTTTTTAACCAAATTAATATAATTTGTTTTTAAAATTATCAAATTAGTGCAGATTTTGAAAATTTTACTACTATAGTTCCATCATTCTTTCTCGAGTATCACTCTCCAGTGCTCTTATGCCTGTTTCAGATGTAGATATATTGCGTTGCCCACAATATATATACCTCAAAGCTGGTTTAAAGATTCCAATTCTCCTGGAATCGTTTTTTTTTTTTTTCATTAATTAAACTAGTATAGTTTGTTTTTTAAAATGGTGAAATTAATGTAGTTTTGAAAGAAGAAAAATGAGATAAATCGAATTTTATGAGTATGATGTTTAACTATATAAAAATTCTTATAAATTGCAAAAAATTGTTTGCATAAAAAAAATCATTCTTATAAGATTTATAACTTTAAAAAAATTACATTAATTTAATACTTTTAAAATAAGTTACACTTTATTGGTAGAAAGGTCCAGACGCTCTCATCATTTGGGAAAGACTTATAAATGTAAGGATTCAAAATTTCAAATTAATTCTTAAGTTGTCACTTGAACTTACGTACGGGAATGTTATACTAACTAGAATCATTTCCTTTCATCGACTTTTATAAATGACTGAAGTAGGGTTTTTAAAAGCCATCTAAATATAGGGTATTCTAAAAACGAACCTGATTATCCTAAATAAATATAAAACGAACCTGATTGGATTTCAACAATTTTTAGTGGTCAAAATACACATTTCAAAGAATTTTCATCAAAGAAAAAATTTGTGGTGGTATTGAAATGGAGTTTTCCACGGATATCAAAATAGCCTCTTTAAAATGCGTTTTCTATTAATTTTTTTATGTTTTTATTTCTATATCACACAATTTTTTTATTTTAAATAATTAACATGTATTGAATAGATTATAAATTATATTAATTACTATAAGAAAATAGTTTTCTTTGACTAAAACATCTTTTTTAAACGAGTAAGAATATAATTATGAATTAAGTATTTAGATAATATATCATTAAATAAGAATATTATTAAAAATAATAAATATTCTATTAATTTAAAATAAATTATAAATCTCAAAGTGACTTATGGTATGAAATCGAAATGGAAAGAATATTAAAAACACAATTTTACGTCCTAATAACGTTATTAGGTGACAATACGTGAAATTGTGACATTTATCTAATAAAGTAATGATATATAAATATTTTTATTTTAAATATCTCATCAATAATTTTTATGTTTATATTTTCTTTTTATCCCATTACATATCCTATTATACTTGTATTTTTCTCTCCTTAAATATTTCATATCTTAATATACTTATATTTTTCACTGTTTTACTTCTCTCCTTGAATGTTTCATAGCACAATCAATGTTTATCAAACATTTTCCTGCCTATTATGCCTCACGTGGTGCATGTCAAACAACATAACCACTTTGACTAGTGACATTTGTACCCCCAACCCAGCTATCAACTACCTAGTATTCTGGTCCCCCACTTTATATATAAATACAATTGTTTTCTCCCATTCCTTCTGTCTTCATCATTTCTTTTTATTTTGTTATTTCTATGCTGATTTTATTTTGTCAAATGAACGAAATTAAATAATTTTAGGATTTAGTTAAAATTTAAAGTTATTTTTATTTTTCATTTTGCTTTTATTTTTCTTTTTTTTTGTTGTTCTATTGGATCTGGTCAACCGCATTTAATTGTTGGTAGCTTATACTTATTTTCACCATTAATTTGAAATCTTATATAAGTAGGTTTAATTTGGTATGATTTAGGATATGTATTAAATGTTTTTTTATTTACAGCATATTATTTGTGTTAATACTTGGTTGTTAATTCAAAATATTTTTTTTTGACAATGTTCATTCAAAGTGTTTAATTTCTTCTTCTTTTTTGCTGCAAGAGTTTAACTTCCACGTATTGTTATGTGTAGTATTTTACTTAGTTAAAATATAAGAAATAATAATAAATATTATTTTTAAGTTAATTATTCAAATTTACGGTGTTGGATGTTTATAAATTTGCATCTGTTGTTGTTGGGTGGGGAGCTTTCTTTGTCTTTATGGAGGCTTTCTTGCAATTCTGTTTGCAGATTGACTTTGATACAACTTGTGTTCAAATCAAAGCTATAATAATCAAATATTTTTGTTTAAAAAAATTAATTATTATAAAAATTAACAAACTTATAATATATGATTTTTTTAAAGCATCACATATGACAATTTATATTTGGTTCACAAGTACATAGACAATTTAATTTTATTCAAATAGTGATTTCGAATTATGTATGTTGCATAATTATTAAATAAATTTAATTATTTTATCAGTTTTTTATTTATTTATATGCGCCATTAATGTAGAGGAACTACGGCATCTAATTCGTCTTTAAGATCCGAGTGACTCGTTCAGGCTCAAAAGATCAATCATGATTGAAGATGCAGGAAGCACATGTGTTTCTAAACATATGTTGAATTAATAAAATTGTCGTATTTTAATTTTTAGACAAACACAACGTACACGTAAAGGTTTAGTGCGAGCTTTTTATTTTATATAATAACCAAGTTCACGTAAAATCACATAAATCATAATGTATCACATGGGACTAATTAACATTTTATAATTCTTTTATCTCAAACTTTTTTAGACTTTCCCCCCTCATCATCTTACCATAAAAAGTAAGTGTAACGATAGAATAATTAACAACGATTTTATAATTACACTATCGAAGCATTCACTAATTTTATTGATAATACTTTTTGTTAAAATTTAATTAGTCATTTTTAGTAGCTTTCCTTCCAAATCACAAATTTCGAATCAAAAACTTTCTTAAAGAATCCAAACTCATTTTTACTCAAACAAATGTCTTGTTTTCCTTTTTTTTATCAGTGCAAGTAGATGCATATTCAATTTCTTTGGTATAAAAATATCACTAGTTTTTCAAACATTTTAATTAATTTTTAAAATAAAGTACTAATCTTTCCAGACTCAATTAAAATTAACAAAAAAAAAGGTTGAATAGACTTAAATATAAATAAATTTTAACTACCTTATCTAATGATGTCACCCTACAAATACTTTTCAATTAATTAAAATTTTCTTTTTAATGACTATTTTTTTATTTTTAAAATATAATTAGAAGAATTAAATAATATTAATTAACTTTCTTAATTAATATAAAAGTTAATATATCAGTTGTAGTATATATTTTGTAAGTCATAAAATTTGCGTTTCATACATTTCAGAGAGATGAATTGCGCATTTGTGCCTCATTTGTCTTCATTAGTAAACTGATCCAATTTTGTATTTCGGGCAACCTATGGTCTTAAAAGAAAAAAGGGGAATTGTTTTAGAATCCGAGGGAGAACGTGGAAAATGCCAAAGAAGGTGATCAACCCCCTTTCGAGCAATTTGTCGGTCCTAAAGACTTAAGGAAGTACTCTTTGAATGTAAGGTTCATTCATTCAGGTGCAAATGATTACGATTATTAAACGAGTTTATGTGAGTAAAGAGGTTTGATTAAAGGCGTTTAGGTTACGATCCCAAACGGGTTATTCAAGCAAAGTATATAAACATCAAGAAAATGTCGACAGCGGCCTAGTAATTAAAAATGAAAAAAATTTATTATTATTTTTTATATTTTTAATGCAGTGAGTATTTTTGTTTTTTATTTTTTGTCAAACATAATCAAAATCAATCTTTATACCTAGTTACCACTTATATCATTGGTTACATTTTCTCACTTATTTAACTTCTAACATAACGTATGAAGTAGAAAATATTTTTAGGGTGAAAAAATATTTTTATTTAAAGTGTTTCGATTATAATTCTTATTTGGATCGTTAAAATTAGAGAATTTTAATTCCATATTAAAATGTTCTAATTAATTTTAACTTATTTTTTTCATACATATATTAAAAGAGAAGTATATATCTTTCTTTATATTAAATTTTAAAAAGTATTATACAAATTCTCACGATTTCATTATATAATCATTAGATTTCCTTCATATATAATATTTATTGTTAAATAACCTTTTTAATATATTTGTAGGTTAAACAAGACTTTTAAATAAATTAGATCAAACCTAAAAAAAAGTTTATGACAGATAAATAGATTAGACTAATCTTTATATTTTTAATTCAATCTAAGATTAAGCCTAATCAAACAAATCTGACCTAAACTATTTTTCACTCATGTTAAAAGCATGTGATAGAATAGATAATAATTATAAGCGTGCGGTCAATGAGATATAGATACCAACTTTCTAATAATATCATTTAACCTTTTAAATAGAAATCCCATTTTTAGAAAGGATTATGAAACAGTAGTACTTATTACTAATGATTCTTACAAATTAAATATTATTATTTTTTATTTAGTGAATGATTTACTTTCAATCAAAATAATAAATATATCTATCTCATTTATTAAATAGATTTATTTTCTATAATTTGTTCCTACAAAAATAATTATTCTCTTTCTAAAAAAATAAAAACAAATTCTTCGATTTTTCATTTTCTATAATATTTTTCCTAAAAAATAATATCTCTTTCTTTTTTATTAAATAAAGTCAATTCCCTTGGTAAAAAAAAATTCAATTCCTATAATATCTCTTCCTCCAAAAAATATTATAAGAAATTAAACTATTCAATAAATGAAAGAGTTAGTCTAAATAATAAAATATAATATTTAATTAATCATTAGTAATAACTAATAAGTATTCATCTAAACTAGGTAAAATTAAGTTATTGATTACTTATTCTGTGCAATGTTACACATGTTAGAATGATATAAAACAAAAAATAATTGATTTAAAAGAGTAGAAGTACCTTTTTTTTCTCTCTTTTTAAAACAAACATAATTTTGCACTTTTTGAAAAAAGTTAAAATAATATTCAAATGTCATAATTATATTCATCAGTTTTTCAGTCCCTTAAAAGAAATAAAAATAGCAATATTTTTTTTGTTTTGTCTATATGCTATTGTGTAGCTTACATCTTCTATTAAGAGGTTATGAGATTCAAAAGTTGACCGCAGAACAACATGAGTGGTTCATGTAGAATATAAATAAATGGAGTATTTAAATTAGATTGCAAAATTGTCGTTGACAAGATAAATTTTCCTATGATAAAGTTTTTACCGAATTTAATGATTCTTTTAAGATGTAAACATTATCTTTTTAGTTTTTCAAATTCGATCCTTGCTAATGGTGTTAAAAACTTGTTAACATTTTAGCAAGGTATTAATTTTTTTCAAATAATAATAAAATGGTAAGTTTGAGTGTCGAGTCCACGGGAATTTTGAATGTACTTAAAGTTTGTATATTTTTAATTTTAAGCGAATAATGAATTAATTTTGATAGTTGTCTAATACTAATGTGGAAACATAAAATTCAATATAAATAAAGATAATTAACCATAGCACATTAAATAGATAGAACACAAACACTTGGAGAATGAATTGTCGGTTGATGCAGGATACGGAACATGTCGGGGGACTCAGCCTACCAAAGCTACTCATGCAATATTGAAGATTGTTCACTATTTAACATTATTTTTAAATTACCTTATCTAATAATCTACTTTAGCCATGATTCCTCAAGTGAAAGAGTCTAAACCACCTAATTTCACTCCTAATCCCTTAAGAGCTACCTTAAATGATTTGCTTTAAGAATGAAGACAAATACAAAACCATTATATCCCTAGACATGACTCACTTAGATGTTCTTTTTAGTTCTTAAGAAATAAACATTTTCAAATGCATAAAACCTAAAACAATACATGAACATAGATGATCAAATCAGAAACATGACAATAAACTCAAAAAAGTAACAATAATGCGAAAATAACATTAAATAGATCGTTAAAATTATTACATCAAGAGTGTTTGGTTGATGAACTCCAAACAATTGATGGTTTAGCTTCTCATAGACATGAGAGGCTTACAAATACAAAAAGGAAGTAGGAGAAATGGAAGAAAAATTATTTAGTCTATATGTGCGCGCTGAGTGAGCCACTCCAAATTTTCAAGCCATCTTTCATATATCTGTTGTGTCATTTTCTACAAAAAATACAATCAATACATTGTAAATCAACTAATTTTAGTATCTATTGGATAAAAGTTCATAAAAAACTAAATTCCTACATGTTACTCACAAAAGAAGTGTTAAAAGAGGAAAAAGAAGATAATTATTATATGATTTATATGTAAAATTTATGTATACATAACAATTATCAAATAAAAATAAAAGGAGTATTTGAATTAGATTGCAAAATTGTCATTGACAAGATAAATTCCTATGATAAAGTTCTTACTAAATTTAATGACATTCTTTTAATGTAAACATTATCTTCTTAGTTCTTCAAACTCTCTTGGTGAGTTTTTTTTAGGAGGTGAGCCGATTATGTTGCTCGTTGTTTATCAAAAGCGTTAAGATCATTAGTTAGGTTCCAGAATTTTGATTTTTGATTGTATTTATCATTGTATTCATCCTATTCTTGTCTGTGAAATGAAATAAGTTTGTTTTTTGTAAAAAAAAAAAAAACAAACAAAAAGAAGTATAGTTTTTATTTTATTTTGGAGGAAGAAATATTATAGGAATTGAATTTTTCAACCAAAGGAATTGGTAAATAAGAAAGAAATATTATTTTTTGAGGAAAAAATACTATAGGAAATGAAAAATCGTTGAATGCAATTAGTTTTCTTAAATAAAGATTTGATCTCCCAAAAATATGTGAAATATTTATTAAAGGAAATTATTTATATTATTTTTGTATTAGAAGGAATGTAATTGAATATAATAAATAAATAATATTTTTTCTTTATATTTTACAATTTGTTAAATGTTTTTTATAAATGAGATGTTGAGTGGTATGCTTGCATAAGAATATCTCAAAAAAAGAGTATCAGCTTCACTAAAAGAAGAAATGGGAGAGGCAAATTAATTGCTACTGTCCAAATTAGCCAAATAATGATTGTTAAGAATTAGAATAAGTTAGGAAAAAAATATACGGAACGTAAGACGAAATCGGAAGAAAAAAAATATAGAAGAAACTTGTGAAAGAGCACGGAAAATAGAAAGGAAAAAATTGTCCGTTCGATTATGCCATGCCAACGGCGAGAGACAAATAGCGTAGAATATTAGAATTAGAATATAATAAATTGGGATATATGTAATGCAAGAAAGGTTGGAAATGATGGGAGGTATTTGAGTTTTGAGCTGTCTGAAAAAGGATAACAAGGTTCGACTTGCCAGAATTCACACAGTCACCGCCTCAAGTAAAATTGTTTAATTCAATTTGGCCAGATGAGAGGAGTTGAGTTGATTCAAAACTAGAATAATTAAAAATTTTGGCCATCTTCCTTAATAGGTGGTGGTGTAAGATGTATAATTGAATAGAGAATTGGGTGATGATTTCAGGGTTTAGTGTTGTGTTGTGCATCACCGTTTGTTCATAATTGGAGTGATCTGGCACTGGCTGGACCCCTTTTTGTCCGCATACACACAACACAAACAGATTCCATCTATCAATCACCCACCCCCCCACCCAATTCCAACCATCCACACTTCATACTCTATCATTAGATTCACTCTTTTTTTTTTTTTATTTATTGAAAACTGTTACCATCAAGCACAAAAGATATTATAAACTACAGAGTCACTAGAACGCAGAGACTATTACAATTACAAGAAAACTGAGTCGTTGCTTATGATTATTATTATCATAATTACTGTTACTCAAATTCAAAGAGAAAATATTTTTTCCTGACTCTCTTTCTCTTAATCCCTGTCCATAGTTTCTTTCTATCACTCTGGTGAGTGAGTGGGTGAGTGAGTGAGTGAGTAGCGATCTGAAATTTCGGATTCTTTAATTGCTTCTCGCTTTCACCGACCGAACTCAATTTATAGATACTCCGTCAACCTCAATCCCAACTAACTACCAGTACCAGTACTCTCTCTTCTTCCTTTTTGTTGGTTGGTTGAATAAAGAGAGAAAATCGTTTTTGGAGCGTGTTTCCTGCTTCTTATTTAACGGGTTCCTTGCTCGCAGCTTCGCCATATCGCAGAAATGAAAGGTGCCGTCCTCGTCGCTATTGCCGCTTCCATCGGTAATTTCCTCCAGGGATGGGATAATGCTACCATCGCAGGTATGATTCCAATTCCTACTCCTTTTTCTGTAATCAATCATTATGGATCCTGCTGTGAAATACTCATTCTGTTTCAATCTCAAAGTTTATGATCCATACTGGCTCACAAGAAATTCAATATTGAACAAAATTTAGATACACTTAGTTGCGTAACTGCTTTCAGTGTTATTCTCCTAACAGAATTAAGAGTTTTAGCTCCACAATCTAGATTGACTTTTATACAAACCTTTATTTATGCGGATTAACCAAGTAAAACTTCAATTCTGATTAGCCAAATCACCTAAAGAACTGCTGCATCTAGTCTTACTCCATAAGATTAATTAGATGTTATTTTAATATTCTTTGAATCTGATATGGTCTCTGCTCTCTTTGTTCTCAGTATCTTTTTGTCACTGACAAGTGATTATTATCGTTCAATTTTTTAATGTATATGATCAAAATTGCTTAGCAGATTACTGATTCTTGTTGTGCAGGGGCCATTGTTTACATTAAGAAAGACCTTGCGTTGCAAACAACTATGGAAGGGCTTGTGGTGGCCATGTCCCTGATTGGAGCAACGGTAATCACCACATGCTCTGGTCCTATAGCGGATTGGCTCGGTCGGCGACCCATGATGATAATCTCATCTGTGCTCTATTTCTTGGGTAGTTTGGTGATGCTGTGGTCGCCAAATGTGTATGTGTTGTGCTTGGCGAGGCTACTTGATGGATTTGGGATTGGCCTTGCTGTGACTCTTGTCCCGGTCTATATATCTGAGACGGCGCCGTCTGAAATAAGGGGGTCGTTGAATACGCTTCCTCAGTTCAGTGGCTCCGGAGGAATGTTTTTGTCCTACTGTATGGTTTTTGGCATGTCATTGAGTCCCGCGCCTAGTTGGAGGCTCATGCTTGGGGTTCTGTCTATTCCTTCGCTCTTGTATTTTGCATTGACCATTTTTTTCTTGCCCGAGTCTCCTCGGTGGCTGGTTAGCAAAGGAAGGATGCTCGAGGCTAAGAAGGTGCTCCAAAGATTGCGGGGAAGGGAGGATGTGTCAGGTAATGTTATTATTCGCACTAATCAGTAGTTATGATTTGTCTTGATCTGAATTCGCTGTAATATCGGGATCAGGATTTTTTAAGATACGGTCCACAATCACAATTGTGGTCACTACATTAAAGATTTTGGGTACCTGTAAGTGTAACCCCAATTTTCGCTACATCAACCACATTTATGTAATTTTCTAAAAATATTTAAGGATTGGAATAAAATTGCAACTGGAACGTAAAACCTTTGACGTTTTTATTACAGCACACTATTATACCATCTTCAGACTTTTTGGGACCCAAATAACTGCTCATTGTTGCATATCTCCTTGCCATCCTCTGTTTGCTACTCAGTGTTATCCCAGCTCTTCCTAAATTTTTGCTCATACAAATTTACAGACCTGGGATGGGGTTTCTTCTCTCCTCTAGAGCACATGTGCAAGGTTTTAAATTTGAGTTGAAGTTTTTGATAGTGTCAAAAATTGTTAATAGATGCGGCTGATGCAATTCCCTACTTAATGTTGAGAACGCAACAGTGGTTGGTGAATCTTTTTCAAAACCACTGGATTTTTTTATTATTAACATTGTGAGAAATCGAAGGTATCTACGATGGTTAGTTATACTCCCAACTCCTAAGTAATGATCGTAAAAATTATATAGATCTGCAAGAGAGAGTTAGCTCGTGTCTATATATTTCCTGTGTCATGTGCACTGTGCTTCTGATACCATACTTGTTACATGACTATATATTGTAAAGATGACGGTTTTTGGCCATACTGAGACTCTGGAATAGTTACATGACTATATAATTAGTACGTAATTTTCAACCTCTATTGAAATTTGTAAATGCTATGATGAATTATTTTATGATTTTATTAATTCATACAGACGAGATGGCATTGCTGGTTGAGGGTCTCGGGATTGGGGGTGATACATCTATCGAGGAGTACATAATTGGCCCTGCTGACGAGGTGGCTGATGGTCATGAACATACAGAGAAAGATAAAATTCGATTATATGGATCCCAAGCAGGCCTTTCTTGGTTAGCAAAACCTGTCACTGGACAGAGTTCTATTGGCCTTGCGTCACGCCATGGAAGCATCATCAACCAAAGCATGCCCCTCATGGATCCTATGGTGACACTGTTTGGTAGCATTCATGAGAAGCTTCCTGAGACAGGAGCAGGAGGAAGCATGCGAAGCACTTTGTTTCCAAATTTTGGAAGCATGTTCAGCACTACTGAGCCGCATGTTAAAAATGAACAGTGGGATGAAGAGAGTTTACAAAGGGAAGGTGAGGACTACATGTCAGATGCTGCCGGTGGGGACTCTGATGATAATTTGCAGAGTCCTTTAATCTCACGCCAAACAACAAGCCTTGAAAAAGACTTGCCTCCTCCTCCTTCCCATGGCAGTATCCTTGGCAGCATGAGGCGTCACAGTAGTCTCATGCAAGGGTCAGGTGAGCAAGGTGTTAGTACAGGTATTGGTGGTGGCTGGCAACTGGCATGGAAATGGACTGATAAAGGTGAGGATGGAAAACAACAAGGAGGGTTTAAAAGGATTTATTTACATGAGGAGGGAGTTTCTGCATCTCGTCGTGGATCCATTGTATCAATTCCCGGTGAAGGTGAATTTGTCCAGGCTGCTGCCTTGGTAAGCCAACCTGCTCTTTACTCCAAGGAGCTTATTGATGGACACCCAGTTGGGCCTGCAATGGTTCACCCATCTGAGACAGCTTCAAAGGGGCCAAGTTGGAAAGCTCTTCTTGAACCAGGGGTTAAGCATGCATTAATTGTTGGAGTTGGAATACAAATACTTCAGCAGGTAATGTGTGGTTACTATTCATATTATCTTTTTCGTTGGCCTTGTTTATTATAATGATAGAAGGGTGGTATTTAGTATTCTACCCATTCGTCGTCTTTTCTATACTCACTCGTACTTTTTGTTTGTTTTTCTTCCTTTTATTTTATTTTGGGGAGGGGGTCGGGGGGGCAGTGTTGGGAAGCAGGGGATTTCAATAGCAATACTTCAAGCTAATCGGTCCAAAAACCTTACATAAGCCTGCTTTGAAGTCTGCTTATGTTGTTCTAGTGTTTATTATTCTAGCACGTAAATGTTAGATTACTTATCTTGTAGTACTGTTTGCTATTCCCTAGTAATTTACAAAGAACATTTGTAAAAAGCTTCAATAATGATGCTCATGTCATGTGAATAAAATTCAGATGGAGTAAACTTAAGTCATGACATCGTTGTTAGTGATTTAGAATTTTTTATGCTCTTTTCTTCAACTATTCAAAGCTACTTAAGTCTGTATAATCTTTCTATTCCATGTTTTCTTCCCCAGTTTAGTGCAACAATTTTATTAGTTTGCGTCTTCGTATAAATGACTGACACCTAATTCTTCATTTTTGTGCAGTTTTCAGGGATAAATGGGGTTCTATATTACACACCTCAAATCCTTGAAGAGGCCGGTGTTGAAATTCTTCTTTCAGATATAGGCATTGGCTCAGAGTCAGCATCATTCCTTATCAGTGCTTTCACAACCTTCTTGATGCTTCCCTGTATAGGCTTAGCCATGAAGCTCATGGATGTTTCAGGCAGAAGGTACGCACGCTGTCTGTTTTTTAATCTAATCTGCAGTTTTCTCGATGTATCCCTGTTTTACATTTTTGGTTGCCTGTATGCAAGGATCTCTTCTTTTTCATGCATTTGGTTAAGTGATAATTAATACCGAACTCGATTGATACCTCATTAATTTAATGACATCGATTTGGTGGATGGGGGCAAAAACTGAATTTGTCACTGTTCTCCTTGAGGTATATATATCTAATGCGTTTCATTGCACAACACAAGTTGAAGCATAACTACCAAGGAAAGAGAACTCCTGTAGAATTTAGTGTGTGTTCTGGTTATGTAACACAACTCTGGACCCCACAAATATTTAACCTTTGTTTCGTTCGGTTACTTAAAAGATTAGTCAAGAAGTAAGACCACTAGTGTTTTCCAGACACGTGCACTCTAAAGGGGAAAAAATGAATAGCCCTGGTTTCTACTCAAGCTAAGTTGCAGATTTTCTTTTTCTTTTTTCAAAACACATATTTTAGTATTTTTCTTCTGTGCATCTTGATTATTGTCATTTACATACTCCATCATTTGCAGGCAGTTGCTACTTACTACAATCCCTGTGCTGATTGTGTCACTCATTATTTTGGTCATTGGAAGCCTAGTAAATTTTGGCAATGTTGCCGATGCAGCAATATCAACAGTATGCGTTGTTGTTTATTTCTGCTGCTTTGTGATGGGTTACGGACCAATTCCAAACATCCTTTGCTCTGAGATTTTCCCCACTAGGGTGCGTGGCCTCTGCATTGCTATCTGTGCGTTAGTGTTCTGGATTGGAGACATCATCGTCACATACTCGCTGCCTGTGATGCTCAGCACTTTAGGACTTGGTGGTGTATTCGCCATTTACGCCGTTGTTTGTGTCATCTCGTGGATATTTGTGTTTTTGAAGGTTCCAGAAACAAAGGGCATGCCCCTTGAAGTCATCTCTGAATTCTTTTCTGTTGGTGCAAAGCAGGCTGCTTCTGCCAAGAATGAGTGACAACAACACAAGTCCGTTATATACTCTGTAACTTTAGTTGTTAAAGCCATCATCTCTCGTCTTTACAGATTTTGCTTGTCATAAGTTTATTTGGAGGAAGATATGTTGAAACATATGGATGTATTATTCTTTCATAAATATCAAATTTTGCATTTTTAGAGTGAAAATAGCCTTTTGGATTATCCACTTTAGAAGTATGATAACGCCTTTAATGAAAAGTTTGCTTTGCTCGTTATGAGAATTTAAGAGTTTGCCTTGTTATAAAACAATAAAAACATGACTAACATTATGATTTACAAAGGAAAGTGGATCGAAAAGAAAGTATAAGGAAAGAGTAAGAGTAAAAAATGAGATGATTGTTCAATGGTTTGGTAGAAAAAAGTGGGAAAAAAGGGGAAAGTAAAAGTTTTCTCTTCTCTTATTTAATTGAGTAGAAAATGAGAAAAAATTATTTATAAAATGATATTAATATTCTTAAAATATATATATATATATAATAAAAAAATAAAAACACGAAATGTACGCTCAAGATACATGATAAATTAAAAGAATAATAAAAAAAATATTTTTACCAATTAAAATAAAAATAATGATATTTTATGACTTAAACTTATTTTTATCTTTTAATTCAATTTGCAGTTTCTCTCTCTACTTCTTAAATTAGAAAGAAACCAATTTTTAGCATGAAATCTACTGTTTTTTTTTTCAATATACACCACTTCCATCAATTATTTCCTAATATACATCACTTTTGAAAAAAATTCCCATATACACCTCTTTTTACTGAAAGTGGGAAATCTGAATTTCCAAACCCCACTTCTCATTGTGCAAATAGTTTTTTTTTACAAAAAAAAGATTAAAAAAATTATTTAGTTTGAAAGTCGGGAATTCACCATCCGACTTTCTTACATTTTTTTATTTTTTAAATGATTATTATTTTTTTTGGTTTAATAATTTTTAGTAGTATTAAAATTAGTAAATATTATTGTTAAAATAAATAAAAAAAAGGGACAAGTGATAAAAAAAAATAGGTTAAAAATAAAATAGATATATAATTATCATATGTCAATTATATTATATGATGAAATTTAAACAACAAAAAAGGGAACATACAAAATGACATCATAAATAAAATACATGAAGAATAATATTTTTCCAAAAACAATACTATGAAGGTATGTTAGGACAATTTATTCTATTATGTCCTTGTTGTCGGCAAATTCCACATTTTTTCCTGATATCTCGTTTAATTTCTTCGTCCATTTTAATGGGATTGTGATTTGATACCGGATGACCCTTTGCACTTCTTTTTTTCCTTGGATCAGGACCCCACTGATCTCCTTTATATTCTTGCCACATTGATTTGTGTGGCAGTAAACCAAATGAGTTGTCGTAGATGTACAATATATTTTGCAAAGTAAATAGTAATGGCACATAATTCATGTGATCGACATTGACAGATTTACAATCAGTCATGACGTGAGAGCACGGTAAGTGTTTAACCTGATATTCACCACAATCACAATTTTGGGATTGTAACATGACCCTAAATCTTTCAGGTGGTCTAGGTGTTTCAATTGGAGCTTGGATCTCTGTTACAAGAAATGCGTGATTGTGTCTGTCGAATTCATTAACAAAGTCCGTATTGGATTCCAGTTGGTTTCTATTCATTGTCTCAGAGAGGAATTCGGAATATTGTGAGCCAGAGTTGATCATTGCTTGAATTTGTTGGCCTCTAATTATAAAAAACTTTGCGGTCTTGAAATAGTCTCCTCAACCAATGATGATACTGGCAAAAAAAAAAAAATATTTGCACAATGAGAAGTTGGGACGTCCCACTTCCAGTAAAAAGAGGTGTATCGTGGAAAATTTTTCAAAAGTGGTGTATATTAAAAAATAATTGATGAAAAATGGTGTATATTGTGAAAAAAACCTGAAATCCACCGCATTGCTCTTTCCTTTTTAATTTATGTGTCAATCAGACAAGGAAAATCACTTTCTTTTCTCTAATTTCTTTCTTTTATTTTTAATTTGATTACAACCAACCATATTTAAGAGAAAGATAGTGGTGCAGATCCAAGAAATTAGAGCAGATTTTGTTCAAGTACCGTTATCTGCCCTTGACCATCGTTGACCGAGTGATGACCAAACTATGTTGGCATTATACTCCAAAATTTATTCATTCATGTGGGAAGGGGATTTTGTGTCGGGTCACCTCTGATATTAATGCGCATTTTTGTCCTAGGGGCCAGTGGCCACTGTACACTGCCCAATTGCGCTACTGCATACTTTAGTTTTTTTTTAATCATTTTAGAGGGACTACTTCCTTTAAGACAACCTCAATTCCCTGTTTTTGCTTTGCTTTTGCTTTTCTTCTTTTGGCCATTTCTCTCTTTTATTTTAAGACAAGTTGCATTCAACAATAATTTACGATTATATGATAATATAAAATTATCAATGAAATTCATAAATTTTATATATGTCATGTAGGATAAATTATTAATATTTTTATAATAACTATTTTAAAAATCATGTTTAGGGTGAATTCTAATTGGAGTGTAAAATTCTTTATACTTAAAGTACATAAAAATTAGGCGCCTAATATAATTCTTTTTTAAATGCGTAGTGTTCACATTTTTTATTTTTTTTTTCCAAATGATTTTCAACAAATCGTGTATGTTCCACTTATGCCGGTTCCGTGTCGACAACAGGGCAAGTGCAACTTTATTTCCACTTGTACTAAGTTATCAAACCTTCCCAACTTTTAGGAAATTCTCACGCTCAATTTAATATTCTTAAATATTGTCAAAGTTGAAATTACTTTAGAACAAAATTTTTATATTTGGATAAGAATTAAAAATATAATTATAATTTTAGGATGAATTCAAATTTTATGTTAGATACCTTTAATAAAGGTAGATTTGGCTGCAATGGTAAGTGGTGATGAACTGATGATGTCTACAGTCATTTATCCAGGAAAAAAAAAAGCAATTTAACATTAACGGTTTAAGCTTTTATTAGTAACTCTTCAAAATACACAACATTGTAAAAGGTGTTTTCGTCCTTCGTCGTTTTCCAGGCTAAAACTGTTAGCCAATTATCAGGTTGCAGAACCAGAAACTTTAATTGAGTTTTTATGAACAATCAAATTGCATTATGGATAAATTGGGTTCGGGGGCAGGAGGAATTGTAAAATTTCCCACAAAAAAGACATGTTCGGTGAAATCTGAGTAACAACATAACTTGACAATAAGCAGCAATAAAATTATATTTACAGTCCTCACCTATACAATTCGAAAGTTCCAAGACTCCCAGACGAATAGTACAAAAATTTTGAGCAAATTCAAATCTATATTTTTAGTGTTACTGGAGATTTATAGCCCGCCTCATAGCACTTTTAACTTGGATCTTCTGATGATGTACTTTCAAAGTGATTTGGGCCACTATCTACTCTTGGGGAGTCAGAATCACTCGCCTGATTGTTTACAGAGCTCTTTTCAGCTTGGTCATTTAATCTGGTGTCGGAGTTGAATGGTCTCTCAATTTCTTTAGCATTAATAGGATCTATCACTAGTTTATTGAGTTTCTGCTCCTGTATCATAAATAATACAAAAGGCTTTCAGTGGTGGGAAAAGCACTTTAACAATGTGTGTGTGTGTGATTGTTTAGCATTGGTAGGACCACTAACCTGATTGTTTACAGAGCTCTTATCTGCTTGATCATTTAATCTGGCGTGGGAGTTGAATGGCCTCTCAAATTCTTTAGCATTGATAGGATCTATCACTAGTTTATTGAGTTCCTGGTCCTGTAGCATAAATAAAACAAAAGGTTTGAATGGTACACCAAATTAGGTAAAAGCACTTCAGCATGAATCAGCAATATATATAATTAGCCGATTTCTGATATCAAGGGTCTGGGTCACATAACCAAAATACCAATAATTAAAATGTTAATTCATGCTGGGTAAGAAACAAAGCCTGGTTAGGAAAACTATTCTTGAACCCAAATGACATTCCATAATACTAAATACACCAAAATCAGAGAGTATCTTCTTTGCTTAGTTTTATAATGGATTTGTGATATGGTAGTAAAAGAGTGGGCTACATTAGTTGAACTACAGGCGAATTTCAAAATCAATATATCTGTGAAAGACAGACAGAATGCTAAAGCTAAACCCCCAAAAGCTTAAGAATTAGGATGAAAACATGACAGCGTTTACAAAAGAAATTCTAAAACCACATGAAAAGCATGTGACTTTGAATTTCCTTATCTTGCTAAAGCTTACATTTTGTAGGGCTTCGAGCTTTTTCTGCAAGGCCTCGTGTTCGGCTTGAATCCGAAAAGGAACTCCATGCTTTTGATACACATTGTTTTGTGCCAAGTCTTCATCCAAATCAGTGGCAGTGGTAGCAAAGGGGTGATTAGCCGGAATCCACCTGACAGTGTCAGGATCAACATCCGGAGGAACCAAGTCCCCTTCTCTAAGGAAGATGGTGGGTCGCTTCCACTGGTAGGCCCGCAATCTCCTCTTCTGGTGAGTAGCCTGTTGCTCTTGAGTAAGAGTAACAGGGGCTAAACGGTAAACCTTTCCGCACATCTCAACAGTTGAGTCACTTTTACCAACCTTGACGAAGGGATTATTGAAGGGGTCTTCATACTTGAGAGGCCTCGAACTGAAAACATGCATAGAAAAATGCAGAGAGACAAATGGGTGGATCATGATTTTGTTACTTGCTAGGCAGGAAACTCAATCTCACTACGCAAACCTAATCAACTAGTAGTAATGTGTGTAATGGTAATTATTGTCTGTTACTTACTTAATATGCATATTAGGTAGATAAATACATAACACCAATGAAAGAGTGAATGCCAAAAAAGAGTAATAATAAGTGGGTATGGATAAAAATCATACATGCCTCTTCTATCAGATCTGAGTTGGCCACGTCTCACTAGATCAGCCACGGAACCAGGACGCTCCTTTTTTCTGGAAACTACCCTCACTCTCACCGCTACAACCAAAACCACAACCGCAACACATACCCAAATAGGAAAATTGCTTCCACCGTTTCGATTCAACTACAAATAATAATACAACAATTATAATGATAATAATTAATTAATTAATTAATAAAAGTTAGGGTGTGAAATGAAAAGGGTACCAGAAAGGGAGGAATGGCTACGGAATTAACGAGTTGATGGTGAAATTTGGTAATGGAATTGATGGAATCGTGTTTGAGTTGTTGGGCGCGAGAGCGCCAATTGGAGATTCCATTTGTGATGCTAATGCGATTTCTAGCGGCAGTGCTACAGTTACTGCTACTAATGTAGAGGCATGGCTACAATTATTCAATATTGAACGTTAATAAATAATCATCGTGGTCACTATGTGTGAATAAAGTGAGGAAAGTTGAATTGAATTAAAGACTTACACGAAGAGAAAGCGAGCAAAAGTGCAGTGTCCAAACTGACGCCATGGGAAATGGTGGTGGGAATGGCAACTCAATTAGAGGTTTCGGCTTCCATTCCCAGTTCTCTATCTCCTCCAATCCAAGCTCAAGCTAAAATGTTAGGGCTACAGAGATTAAAAAAAGAAGAAGACACAGCCGATAAAATGGTCGCGGTTCGATCCATGGTTGGGTACTACTACTATTATTGTTTTTTTGGTTTACCTAAATAAATTATCTTAGCACATTAGTTAAGAAACTAAATATTTAGTTTAAAGATTATAGGAGAATAAAAAAAAGAAGTCAGTATAATTTTGTGTATTATAATAAATAAATAAAATTTAGTTCCTTAATGAATGTCCCAATATCACTAGTTCCTTAATTAATATGACCTTATGACCTATAACTTCACCATTAGTTCGTTTAATGGGAAAAAAACAACAAAAAAGAAAAGGAAAGTAAGAGTTGACTAAAATGATTGAACCGATAAAGAGACCAAAATGAGATTGTGCAAAACATGACATCCTCTTAAATACCCACATGCATTGTTAAAGTCCTTTACTAAGGGGTTTATGTTAAGTCTTATTATATCTTGAAAGGAAAATGTGTTTAGGTCCCGGTAATTTTTTAACTCTGGTCACTCCTCACTAATTAGTAGGCTTATTTATGTGGCAAATGATTTGCTATGTGGTCATTTATTAGTTGGCATCTTATCCTCACTCAATGTTAACGTGGAATAATGTATTAACTTCAATTTGTATCCAAATAAAATAGGAAAAAAGATACGCTAATTGTCTCCCATGACTTTAGTTTGTTGCAAACTTTCCCTCTGCACTATATTCTCACCTCATCACATGGTGTTATTTCTGTTATATAAAATTTCATTAAGTTATGAAAATTAAATTTAAATGTATTTATCTAAGATATGAATAGAGAAATTCTTTTAAAAACAAACCACATAAATTCAAGAAACTTTATTATGTAGAAGAAAATTAAATTATTTTGATTGAGATTGCTAATTTCGATAATTTCATTCACACAAGTGAGATTGGAAAACAATGAAGAGTAGAGTATTTCTCGACAAATAGAAGTACTAGTTAACATGATTACAAAAAGGTTATGTGAAGACAGTTATTAATATCATATCAATGTATTTAAGAATATTTTTATACATATGTTGAAATCATGTAATTTGACTTCTAATATTAGAAGTCTATAGATAAAACAGTTGTCTACCAAATTCGGGAGGTTGAAACACAATCACCTAATTCTTTAAAGTACCAATACACTTACCATCAAAATTGCTAAAGGTTTAGCATATTATCGCTTATGTATTTAGTTATCATCTTTTATGAAAATTTATGTCTATTTATTTTGCTGCACATTTTTAAATCTTGTATTTTTCCAATTCTCATTTCTTCTCGAAACCTTTACTTTTTCAATTTCTATTTATAGTCATTATAGAAATTATTATTGAAGTATAATAATTATCAAAATTAATCTTTTAATAAAAAATACTATTTTAAAAATTACTTACAAATCATCTTATAGACTATTATATGATGTTACTATAATTAAAAATGAATATTTTTATCAAAATTATTGTCATTATATATATTAAGTATTAGACAATTATTTGATATGTTGAAAATTATAAACTTATTTGTTTGATTAAAAAGAACTTACAATCGAAAATGAATTATATATCTCATCTTTAAATAATTATTTGTTAATAAAATTATTTAATGAAAATTGTTCATTATAAAGATATATTCTTTTTGAGAAGTATAATTTTTACGATTAATACATACAAAAATACTTATTCTTTTTCATCTCCTTGTATTAGCATATGGAGGTTCACGAATGATGAAGTGATGACATGATGAATGCATCTTCATCAGGATCTGCTCACAAAAGTTGTACATCAAAATCAATAACTGGTACATTCTTCATACTCAAGATGGAGAAGTTGTGCGAGTGGAGAAAAGTTGTTGCTATTGACATCCAATAGTAACAAGAACTCTAAGAGAATATACTAAAGATGAAGAATTGGAGTGGTAGTTACTATTCAGCGTAAATAAATTATTATTGCAAATGAAAAAAGAAAGATGAAGTGCCTTGAAACAAATAATTTATTTTCATAAACTTTTTGTTAGTTTTATTTGTTTTATATATTTAATGTAACAAAATAATTGTCATTAATTATAAAAAAAAAACTCTTTTATATTTACAATTTCTTATTCATTTTAAATAGTATTACTGAATTTTATTTTTAATTTAATTTAAATTTAAAATCTTTATATACTATGTCAAATTAAATAAGTTTCATTTTTAGATAAACTAAATGCTAAAATTGTTATAATTTTAATCAAAATAATCTTAATTTAATTTTGACTCTTAAAATTTGAATTTTAATATACTGTATCAATAAGGATGAGGCGTCTTGATTCAAATGATTTATTTTCATAATAATAATAATATTTAATTTTTATTTAAATTTAAAAACCTCCTACGAAAAGTTTAATGATGTGATAGATTTATATATCATATGTTTAACATCTTGAGCGAAAAACAAAATCACAAGATTGATTTTTTTTTTTTATAACCACACTTTTTTTTAATAAACCGTGATTGATTTTGTTTTAAAAAATAAAATAAAAAGTAACAAAATGCATGGTTATCAATAAAGGAATTGGAACATCATCTTTAGTTAGGTAGTGACAAAAAATAGCCGTCCCGATGGAATCACTTTTAACGAAAGTCAATAAATTATTTAATGATATATGGTGTCTTAGAATATTAAGGTCTCTTTTTTTTGTCCTAATTCCCCAATTATTGATTGTAAGTGGGATATCAAGTATCAACTTCTCATTACCATAATTGGTTTCGAAATGGACTAGTTTGATTCCTTTAAGAATCAAATTACGCCACCCGTTTCCATATATATGGATGGCATGGCATTGCCACCACATTATTCATTTTAATACTCAAATTCCGTACTTATTGTAGTGCAAATTAATTTGTCTGAAGACCTCGTTTAAGACTTGGACTGAAAGAGCATCAAATTCCAATACAAAATAAGGAGACTTCAAAATTTATTTCCAGTCGTGTGATTCAAACACAACAAAAAGAAAACCCTTCAAACATCGTTATGATCGAGTAATTATTTATTTATTTCTATCTTATTCTTTTATTTATGAACTGAATAAGTGAAGTTTGAAAATAAAAGATGAAAGGTTAAAATTTGGGAACCCGGATTCTTTGCCGTCATAAAGTAACTACAGGACCTCCTTGTACTTATTATTCAAGGTGTAAATTTTTTTGAGTTATATTTTACTTAATTGTTTAAAATATATAATTTATTTTGGAAGATCGATGTTTCATGCGGTCACAGTGATTACAGAAAATTCATTTCCAAAATTTAGACTGTGATGATCGGATTAACTTCATCGTGTACAAACTATTACACATTGATTTGGTTGTTGTAACTGTAACAGAAACACCCACCATAATGTCCTCCATCATTTGGTGGCTAATTTTAATGCAATCTAAAGTCAACCGAAAAGTGTGTTTGGTTTTGTAGGCTAAGGTAGCACTAAAATAGCACTCAAGAATTTTCTTGCATGGGATTGACTTTGCCTCAATCATGAGTTGTGTTGTGGCCTTTCATTTACCAGAGAGGTCTTTTACAATCAGCAAATTGTGGCCTCTAATCTTCTCTTGTTGTGAAAATGCCGTGTGTGCAAAACCACTACAAGAATCCCATAAAATACTACATAAAAGAACAAACTTATCAGCGAGGTTAATGTTAAGATATGTATTCATGTA
Source organism: Glycine tomentella (assembly GCA_007407185.1). Classification (NCBI taxonomy): domain Eukaryota; kingdom Viridiplantae; phylum Streptophyta; class Magnoliopsida; order Fabales; family Fabaceae; genus Glycine; species Glycine tomentella. Next base: position 523,694 of record PYAF01003572.1, read on the forward strand.
CCCAACGAATAAAAAAAGTTATCTATCTACTAGCATTTCATTTCCTATTAAAGAAATTATTCTCTCTAAATCATTATAATTAGATGCACATCAGTACATGGTTATATTGTTTATTTAGAATAAAGGGCAATTTCAAGTCTTATATAGTATTGTTTATTTTTGACAGATGTTGAAACTTAAAAGAGCAATTGTGTCCGAATTCTAAACCGTAAAATAAATAACCACTAACGACACTGGGTGCAGTTCGTCAAGAATTTATATATATATATATATATATATATATATTCACTTTATTTTTTATTATAATTTTGTATAGGCAATAAAACTAATTTTTTATTTTCTATTTTCACAATTTCTTATAAGTTGTCCTATGACTTTACTTTTTTTAGTTTATATTTTAAAAGAAAAATTTACTTCAAAATTACATTAATTATATATATATATATATATACATTAATAACTTAATGAAAGTCATCACAATTTCTTTTCCATAACTAGATCTTCATATTTTATTTTCAACATGAAGATCCAGGCTAATGCAAAATATATAGTCTAAATAAATAAAGTTCAGAAAATTATAAATAAAAAAAAAAACTTGGGATCATAAGCTTGGCCCAAATAAATAGTAGAGTCGACTTTAATTTTTCGGTCCTCAATTAATTTGAATCATCAAAATTCAATTCATACCACATTTCAGATATTCACATTCTTTAGTGAAACTTCTCACGAGCTAGTGAAATTTTTTCTCTCAAAAATATTTTTCATTCATAAGATTCAAATATAAGAGTTCATTTAAGAAAATTAAATTCAATACTACTAAGACCAATAACTTATTAATAAATTAAATAAATTTAAAATTAAAATCAATAATCATGTTATATATTTTGTTAGATAAAATATTAACAATGAAAAATTAAACATCATAATTGTTATTTTTTACAAATATAACTAAGACAACGGCAAAATCTATTATATTTTATTTTAAATGATTTATATAATAATAACTGATATTGATTTTATTTTGTTCCAGTTCATATATCTTCTCATTAAGTTTAATACCTTCATTCTTCAAACTTATTATAAACATTTCCTTTCTTAAAATTTTATATTTGTTTATTCTTTCATTTAGATTTCTTGTATTCAATAATTAATGTATGAAAAAACCATTAAATGATATTTTGTTCATTCATAAATTACTCGTCAAGGTGCTGGTAAAATAACTAATATAATTTACATTATTAATTTAAATACACAGATAATGTAAAAACAATTTAATATGACCAAGCATAATTAATCACATATAATAAAGTTGTTACATTTGATAATATTATTTTCTACATTATTATTTTAATTATTTTTAATTAATTAATAGTACAAGTAATAAAGTTAAACTATTGGTGTCAAAATCATTTCTGTGAATTTAGTGGCGTCATTTGGTAGCGATCAGCACACGGCATGTTGATACTGACATAGTCAAAGTAAAGGTCACATAGTTAAAACAAATTAATTTCTTTATACAGAAAAAAATATAATAAAAAAGAGAAAAAAAATGATAAAATAAATAATAAAAATGGGTCCCATATCCAACTCAAATTTCTTTACTGCTTCACGTTCCCCATCCTTTACCACTTTCCGCCATGAGATCTTATAGGAGGAGGATAGACCCACCGCCCAGCTTACATATTCATTCCGAAGATTCCCAGTTAATTCTGTTGCTATTAATTGCTATGCTACACGTTACCTTCCAATCAAACTATTTGCTTCCCTTGCTAACCTTCACAAATCACAAAGCCCTCTTTCATATATGAGAATCATTATTTTTTTATTGTAAAAATTCAAAAGTATTAAAAATTTATAACATTCACACATTTTATTTCAATCAATTTAATTAATCTTCATTGATTAATCATTTACTTTCTCATTTTACCCAATCCTCAAATCCAATCAATATATTTTTAGTTTATTTAGATCCAACCTATCAAATTAATTAGTCCGATTCAATTTTTAAAATTATGTGTTTAACCTTTTAAAGTCGTCCATAAATTAAGAGTAAGACTCTGATGATGTTGGTTATGCATTCCAAAAATTTATAGCACATTTGGATAGATTATTTTTTTTATGCGTCAGAACATTTGGATAGATTTATTTCAAGAAAACAGTACCTTATTTTTCAAAAACACTCAAAGAATTTGACGAAAAGAGAGATAATGAATCTTTAGTTCAACATATTTTTTTTTAAAAAAATGATTGCTTATCATAACCTACTTAAAAATAATAATTACTTTTTCGTCAACTTTTTTTTAATATATTTGGATAGACTTATTTCAAGAAAATAATTACTTGTTTTTTGAAAAATACTAAATAATTGTTTTAAATTAGGTAAAAACAAACAACTGTTTTTTTTTTAATGTTAAACTAAAGATTGGTGATAACTCTTTTTGTAGCGTTTTAGAAAATTAATACCACGCCCTAATTCTCACTCAGAAGTCACAAACACAAGAAAAAAGTTTGTACACAAACTCAGAGGTGAAGTTGAAAAGATACGAAAAGTATCGTAATCTAAATTAAGAACGAAATTCACCTGAACTGAAGCAAGTTGCAGAGAGAATCAGATATGACACAATTGGCCTGCCTGATACTGGGAGACCACAAATGCAATAATAATAAAGCTACTATTACAGCCCTAACCATATGATCTAACACTAATTAACTAATCCCTAACCGAATTATAAAAATTAAATTACACACGAGCTGCTATTCCATATTATACATATTATATAGACTATTTTTTTTTAGAAGAAAAGGATTCATGAATTTAGAATTAATATAAACCGAAAGCCGAAGCTAAGGCAAGAACCTATTGGCGTCGTCCTCCCTTCCCTTAAATCTGGTCTCGGAGTCCGCCGGCGGCGGTGGCTCGGAGCTGGAGCTCGCCGGAGCCGGGATCCCGCCGCATTTGTCGCAGCGAGAAACCACCAGAACCTGACGGCATGACGGACACGAGGAATGCGATCTGAGCCAGGCGTCGATGCAGCTGACGTGGAAGCCATGTCCGCACTGAGGCAGCACTCGGATTTCGTCTCCGGCGGCGAACTCCGTGAGGCAGATCGCGCAGTCGGCAAACTTGACCGCCGATTCCGCTGTGGCGGTGAGCTTGGGGAGGGAGCGGAGGACCTTCTTCTTGACGCCTTTGTTGGCGGCGGCGGTAGGAGGCTGGGGAGTATTTACGGAGGAGGAGTAGGAGAGGCGGAGGCGGCGGAGACAGCCGCAGCGGGCGACGGCGACGAGGCCAAGGACGCAGATGAGAGCGCAGAGGAGGGCGGCGAGGATGACGACGAAGTCGGAATCGAGGACAAAGGATTCGGTGGACGAGTTTCGCTCGCCTAAATATCTCAAGGCACGAGTCATGTGATTGTCACTGTTTCTTTCTGTTTCTGTTTGCTTTGGAGAGAGAGAGAGAGAGAGAGAGATGAGAAGAGTGTGCGTTTCAAGTTTTGCTTGCTTGCGTTGGACTAGCACTATAAGTAACTACTACTGCGCTGCACCTCTCTTCAGCCTGTACGGATTCTTTTGGGTTGGGTTTCACAAAATTTGCAATGCAATATAACCAAATTAAATGAGTTGGTTTAAGTTAAATATTTTAAGAAAAAATTAAATCAATTTGTTTATAAATTATTTGAGTTGGATTCGATTAACACGTTAAAATATTTAAATTGGTTTGTTATTTTTAAAATTTAATATTTTTTATTAAATAAAATATCAAATATATTACTTGAAGTCAAATAGTAATAATTGTTACTTATAATTAAATAGTGAAAAAAAAGATCAATGAAAGAATCACATTATTATTATCGTCATCTAAATATGATTTAGAAATTGAAATATAATAAATAAGTTCAAACACCACATTCACTAAGTCTAAAAACAAAAATTACAACTGTACCAACATAGTTTGAAAATCCCAATATTTGTAAGTAATCAAATAAGTAATGTAGTTGAAATTTCAACTAAATCTAAAATAATTTCAAATAAATTAAAAAGTAAAATAGATGTTCTACAATTAATTAAAAGTTGAAATTCTAATTTCATAAGAGTGACCGCCTGAAATAGTGAGAAATGAAAAAAGAAGAAAAATCATATTTTTAGTTATTATGTCTGATAATAATAATAATTGATTTTTTAAAATTTAAAAATATTTTTTTTTTGTATAAATCATAGGTATCATCCATGAAAGATAATCATATTCAAGCTTTGTGGGATTATTATGGGTGACCAACTCTCTTTTTGATATTTAATACAACTACATATTTAGGACTCAAACTTAAAATATTTGGTTAAACTAGAACAATCTTGTATCGATTGATCTACATACTCAATGGTATATTACATATTATATGTAAAATAAATAATAATAATAATAATAATAATAATAATAATTTAATACAAATTAACAAGTCCACAAATTCCGATATAAAAACTCATGATTCAATTTAAAATTCAATGGATTTGAATGAATTGAATCATATTTGACTTGAACACAAAAAACATCTAAAATTGATTTAGATCAATTTGGCCAATCCCATGAAGATCCCTACCTCTCTCTCATTCTTTTTTTTTATTTTACAATCCCTTATATATAATTATTTTTAGTTCATGCTATTTAATCGCTGTTTTTATTTTTACTTTCACCGTTGACATATTCATTTCCAATTTCATTAGAATATTCTACTATATTATCAGGGAGATTTGACTTATCTAGACTAAAATGAATCGGTAAATTCTTTATCATCTATTTTTAAGGGGGGAAAAAGAGAACCCGTAAGCGATACGTATACCTAAAATTGAAATTTGATAATAAAGCCAAACACGAATTAGAGACGTGCAAATAAGTTCAAGCTATCGATATTTTACACCTTAATATTTAATCAAAGATCATATCCTCTTGTGCACAGACACAAAAAAATTCATATCCAAGAAAAAAAAATCCAAAGCATCAAAAAGACAAAAAGAAAAATCATATGCAAGGAAAAAAAAAAAAAGGAGACCATATCCTTACTTTTTATTTATAAATAAATAATAGTACAGATAAAATACTCCGCCAAGTCTTTATATAAAAAAGTTACCAGATAAAAACTACTGTATACTTTTCAACTTTTAAACGTTAAAAGTACATAAATTTTAACTTAAAAAAAGAATTATTATTTCATATATTTTTCCACCAAGTCTTTATCGAAAATTTATCCAATTCCAGCACACAAGTTATTCATACATGTGGTTTCATCCAATTCCAGCTGATGACATCCTACTCCTACATACGCAGTGAATAATTATTAAGTCATATGCGAACTTCATTTTCAACCAATCAATATCACTTTAGTTCCTCATGCAAAGTAACTCGCATGACTAAACATAAATTTATGCATGGTCCCTTTTTTAAGGGCGGGGCTTAAGGTTGGGGTGAGAAACAGAACACGTCTACAAAAAAAATGACAAGCAGAACAAGTCTACAGAGAAAGCTCTCTGCAGTTCTCACAAGTCATATCTCACGTTCCATCTACCTTTGTAATCTGCATTTATTGTCCAATTATTCTCCCTAATCTGCAGGTAAGGAACCTGAAACAAGAGTTTTAAGATTGAATGTAGCATAAGAAAAGACATCATGAATAATATTATAGCATGCCAAAATTGGGGAAAGGTACGTTGAACTATATCATCAAAATAACTTTTGACAAAATGACACCAATTACAACTTGACGGATTCTGCTAATTCCTAATTCCAAAAACCATATAGGATTGCTACCAGACGAAACATCAGGAACAGATTATAGCAATTTTACTAATTCTTCACCTAAAAGTCAATTGATAAAAGTTAAATAGAAGGCTGACTATTCATTATTCAATTACCTATATTTTTTACTCAAGGGTACCAATCCATATGTCACAATTCAGTCAAAATGCACAGTACACTTACTTATAAGGTCAAAGTCTATATAGTTGACAGTTAGGGAAGGACTTAAATTGTGCTCATGGTCACGATCTTGTCACAATTCTTGACAATGCAGGAAATTACAAATAAAACTAAACCAACAATAACAACATGGAGAACAAGAGAATGATAGAAAATAAAATTAAACAAAGTAGTTGCAGAAAACGGATTTCTCTTCATCTAGGTGTTGACAGGAAAATGGGAAGTGAACTCATTGGGGCTCACAAAAATTTTCCCAAAAGAAGAAAACACAATGAGCACAGCAGCCACTAGATCACACAACTAACCTTGGCAACATCAAACTTCAGAAGCTATTCTCCCTTCTACGGCCATGTAAATCAACAACGAAGAGACTACATTCAACTCAAAATCATTGTTATCAATACGTGATCTACAAGATACCAAAACCTTTAACCCAAACTAATTGGGATCGGTTGATCTACAAGATACCATAAGAAAATATTCTTCTCACTTTAATTTGGTTTTCTTTCCTCATATTTACAATCCTTCCAAAATCTCTTCTCATCCAAACAAATTACTAGGGCGAAGGTGTACCCTCTAAATTGACAAGATGGACATTGCTAATCACCAAGGTTTTAAAAATGGTCTGTGACCACGATTTCAGATGCAATGTAAAGGTTTATAGAGTCTCTATAACTGCAATGTAAAGGTTTTGGCCACAACATAAAGGAACGTGACGAAACCACCACTGCAATTTAAAACCATGCTAATAACCAAAAGCAGTCTTGACAACACCACATTAGGAAAAGGAACACAATTGAGCTTTATATATTCTAACTCTAAGATAACATTTGGATAAATTGTAGACAGACCATTGTAATGATGGGTATAATGTTTGCAAGTTGCAATTGAGAGGGGAAACAAACAAGTCAAACCTGTTCAAATACTTCGTAGCCAATCCTAAGTCTAACATCCTGGTCCTTCTGAAAATTGAACACGTTCCATGAAAACTCGGCGGCTCCTCTGGACTTCCTCTGGAAAATAAAAGAATGTGAAAACCGAAATGGCGAATTTTAACCTATAAGGGAGTAAAAAGAAGGGAAATGAATGGATGTACATGTACCTCTTTAAAGTCATTGTCAACATCACATCCTCCCTTAATTTTAAAATTGAGGAAGCCGTCAAGTGTGACAGGAAATGTTTTCTTTGCACTTACAGTATAGCGCAACTTGTCACGTTTATCATATCGCACACCTACGCCAAGGGTTGCTGATAACTACAATACAATAATATAATAGAGTCAGAAGAAATAATGATTTATTTATTTTTTTAAAAAAAAAAAACGTGAAATGAAGATCACATTGGGATAGAAATGTCTGATGAGGGCACCGGACGAACTTGGTTGTCCGAGTCTTGTATCAAGCTCTCCGCGCAACTGCAACGAACAAGAACCACACAACAGTGTAAATTTTGACCAAGGGAACACGCAACTTGGGTGGTGGATTAGGGATTACCTGGAAGTAGGTGTTGGAGTCGATTCGGAGTTTTTGCTTCGCATGGATTCGTAAAGCTTTCGAATCTTCTCCATATCGCAAAGACGTTTCCATTTTCCGGATAAAAAAGTAATATGCTATCCTTGCCATTTTAATTATTAACCCTAATAATAGTAGTCGTGCCGGACTCCGTTTTCTTTTTCTTCTTCTGCATGGACATGGACCAGCTCAAGTCCAATTTCATGTGATTTAAGCCCAACAAAATGGTTTTATATATATATATATATATATATATATATATATATATATTTATACCTCCCTGAATAACTAATAATTCCCCTCCTTTTTTATATAGTTTTATTACCAAAATACCCTTATTCTTGCCCATACCATCTTTAAACCCTATTTCCGAATCCTCATCTTCATTGTTCTTTAAATCCTATTATATCATATTCAGCATTCTCTTAACTCAACACCTTATTTGTACAAACCCTATCTCCGGACCCCCATTTTCACCATCTATTTTTTCCCTCTTCTTTCTTCTCTATAAAAAACAATAGAACTTTACTATAATTTTATTCCTACATTGAATATACGATACAAATTAATGTTTAGATATTTTCCATTAATGATACTTTGTGCGATTCAAGTAACAACTTATTAGTCATAAGAGGGTTTGCATATATGATTTTGTTTGTTAACTAACCCTCCCAGGATAAAATGGAAAAAAGTGTGTTTTCTTTAAACAGGTGGTCATTGCATGTTCAAGATACAAATTGAACTTATTTAATATTACCAAATTTAGAATGAAAGTCTCCTTGATTACTAGACAAGAGAGGAACTCAGGAAGAGCAATCAACGCAGAGTGGTGGAAGAGAGGTGGTTGACAAAGAGGGGCTAAGCGGAGTTTCTGGAAATAAAGTTTGATCAATGAAAATTATTTGAATAGGAGAAATGAATTAGGAGATTTAGCAAAATTAATTGAAAGGTAGTGGTGAATTTATTCATATAGAGAAGTGTAAATATCATTTGTCTAAAAAAATCGCAAGATATTAAAAACCAGCAATATTATAATCAAGCCTAAGAATACACAATCTTAAGAACTTTTGAAGAAAAAAATTATCCTTTAAAAAATCATTTTTCCAGACATGCACACAAGTGATTTAGTAAATTTGAGAAACACAAGATTCGAGTCATAACATGAAACAAAGGGATTAAGCATGGATATAAAATTAGTGATATTTATGCTAAATGTTACCATAATACTAGAAGACAAACTGCACCAAAATTCCAACCGTCAGTATCACTAATCTCTTTGCAATTATAAAACCGCAACAAACTCCTGACCTATAAATAAAGTAAAACAAGGTCAAAATGGGAGCACATTATCATCTCAGGCAGCATAGTCACCTATCATATCTCATCAATCAAGTCCATAAGATCATCAATCTCCCGTCTCAAAGCAGTAATTTTCTGCTGTTGTGAAGCAATCCGATTCTCAATTTCCCTTCCTGCTTTCTTCTCATAGGCGTCTACAACTGTAGAGTGTTTTACTAGAAGTTTCTCCTGCAACTCTCTCTCCTTAGTAACAAGTTCCTCCACCTGGAAACAAACATAAATTGTATAACTATACATGGAGAGAGGGAAATAATACATAGAATAAAATATTTACAACATAACCTTGGGTAATATTTGAGCAGCTTGCTGAGAAGATTGCAAAATTGCCAAAGGTTGCTTCAACTCTTTAGAGAGCTCTTTCAATGAGCTATCAACTGATTTTCGAGTTGCTTTACAGGCTTGAATGTCTCCTGTCCTGGAAAGATCGTGTAATGACGCTTCTAGCTTGTCATGTGCAGTTAAGCAACGGCTAATGATACCATGGACCTGCTGAATAGTTGCTTGCACCTGCATAGCAAAACACAAGTACACATGTACAGTATAAGTACTACATTCATTTGCAAATACAGAACTCTGTACATGATACAGCAAGTTGATCACCTCGTCCCACTGGAGCTTTGCCAAATAAGATGCAGAAGATTTGGAGATTGATATATCTGCATGCGTGTAGACAATGCAAGCAACAAACAGAAAGAAAAAGCCAGAAATCAACATCAAAGGCTCCCTGAGCATAGAAAGACTGTTGAACTTATAGTAGACCTGCAATACAAGCAATGGTAATAAGTAGTATGCCCAATCAAATATCAGAAGGAAAATAATATTGTATACCAAGTAATTAAATCATAATTTCTCTTGTTCTTTGTTCCTGCTCTCGCAACTCTCTCTAACCCTTGTATTTCATTTTCTGATGGGGTATACTTGAAACATTGGAAGCAGGTTATATAAAAACAAACGAAAAAACTCTACTAACAAATATATTGGCAGTGAGCACCCAATTCAATAAGGTGGCCAGTCCATGAAATTTACGGATATCAATTTTTCTTGTAAAAAAAATCTGAAGAAAATTGTTACTTTTGTCACATTCTTCAAAATCTAAATAGTGCTAATATCACCCTTTAAAACATGACCTTTATGGATCATATGAAGTTGACAAAGCATTCTGTTTTTTTGGTGGCTAGATAGTACAAATTTAGCACTTTTAGCTTCATGAACAGATGCAACAGTAAATACCTGAAAATGCTCATTATGCTCAGGGACAACATTGTTCTTCTCCAGCACAACAACAGGTCTACCAACAATATCCAAGTGGGAAAGCTTTGTCTGCAACAATTACATGGAAGGACTATAAAACCTAATCAAGAGAATGAAAAAACTATGATTTGGCAGGAGATATCAATATAGAAATACCTCCTGCGATTGTTTAACAGGAAATGGAACAGATACTGAAATATCTTTAGAACCCTCTGGCAAAACAACCTGGAATTTACAAGCATCAGGCAGATGAAATAGTTATTCAAACTGGTATAACTATATTACACAGACTACAATTGGGAGAGGGAGAGAGTGTACGGAAAATTGCAAAGGAAAAAGAAGATTATTGATAAAAAAAAAAAAAAAACATTTCCAGTTTAGGAAAAATTTTCAAGTGGTTATTTGTTAACAACTCAGGTGCCAATTAATTACAATAATAAAATCACAATTATATTCTCATGATTTAATCATAGACAACTGAATGATCATATTTAGATAAAGAAATTCATTTTCCCCAGGTGTATTTCTTCCTCCCTTGAAAAGGTAAAAGTGAAATGCAATGTTTCACAAGCCACACTGATGAATTCTCCATTGTAAGATCACATTCCAAGTTTCCAACCAACAAAAATGAAAAATAAAAAAAAGTGAAATATATATTATCAAGATAAAATAAACTCAATCACCTTCACAAAGAGCGTGTCAATGACCAACTCACTAATAGGGGCACCAAAAGAGATATTAAGGAAGCGCTTTCCATCCGATCCAAATAAGAAGTCTTGAAGTGGCAAGCCATATCCAATGGTAAAGGCAGTTTTCCAGCCACCAAACATAGGGTACCTAGGTTCAATCTCCAGTTCTGTCTGTGATTTTTAAAGAATAATTATTTTTGGAAAATGTTTTTTAAAAAGTATTTCACAGTAAAAATTTATCAAATGTGAACATATCCACCTTTTTTGAGTCACCCCATAAACTAGAAGTGGAAATGTTGCCAATTTCATCCCTATAGTACACAGAATGAGCTCTTGGTGGTAGCTTGGCAACAAGACGCCTAAAGGCTGATGCACCTCTTAAAAATTGCCTGGTCTGATAGTCAAGCCTGTAGCAGAAAACAAACTATTATGACATGCCCAACTAACAAAACAATCAAATAACTCCGAATCAAAAAAACAAGGTGACCTAGAAAATTCTCCTTTGCTCTGAGCACCAGCATGGATAATATTGTAATGCTCTGTGATCTGTATATTGCCCCAATGGGAAATTTCGATCTCTCGCACCAACTCTTTAGCAACAGCAAAGGGTTGGTTATTCTCAAAGTGAACAACTATTGGCAAGTATGAAAATGGAGGAAGATTCTCATATGGACCATATTTTAATTCAGACCCCTGAAGTTTTGCATTTTCTAGTTTTGTATAGGACTCTATCCTTGCATCAGGCAATTTAATAGTGAGTGATTGAACCTTGACTGCATATGGGGAGAGATAGTGTGCACTTTCTTGAAACAGTAGAAGCTGGATGTCAGCCTGGCTGATTTTCTCTGGAAATGGTTGCAATGAGTGGGTAAAAACAGCCAAGACATCCAATGTCAGAATATCTCCCTTCCCAAGCTCCTTAGGTAAAGATACGGAATAAATTGTCAAGGCAGGTGGCACATCTTTTGGGTGGACAACTTTGACGGGTAAACCAACACCAGAAGATAGTTTTGCTTTTCCCTTCCCTTCACCAAGTGTTGCCTTCAAGTAAGCCAAGTTACTTGTCTGGTTCTCAGGAAAGGACAGCAAAATCTCAGATACAACATCAGATCCCGTATTCTGTACCTGCAAAAAATGGACAGAAAGTGTGACATAAAAACGAATAAAATAAGAGAATCATATTAGAAAATGAAAGTTGAAAGGAGATAGGATATGGCATGCTAAGAAAAATTATTATTTGGTAAGTGACTTTAACAACAGTTTTTCTTTCAAATTTAAACCTCTAATTTTCAGAAGAAGGAAACGGTTCAAGTTCAAAATGCATTTATTATTATTCAGTCTAAATTTCTAAACTAGAGTTTATGAAGTGTTTCTTCCAGAAGTTAGTTTGTCATTTACCACCTACAATACCTGTGTCTTTGTAATTTACAGTATAGTGAGGTAAATTACAATGTTTTGGAGACAAGTAGGATCAAAACTCTCACAGAAAAAATTCAAGAATAAATGAAGAAATTACACTAAATATACGAAGGACAGAAAATGAAAGATATTTTGAGCACCTTTAGTGAAGTAGTGGTGCGCACAATCTGTGAAGTCAGATCAATCTGCAAAGCACAAGGAAAAGATTGTCAGAAGAAGAAGCATACACCTGCAACGATAATAATTAGATATAGAGAACTGAACATTTACAGCTACATAACAAAATACGCGACTCTGATTCCTAAAGTAAGTTACAGAATACTGCACATAAAATTATGGGGATTCTGCGCCAGCAAGTGTATACCGTGCTTTTGCTTATATAATCGACAAGGAACATATGCAGATTAGCAGATATTGAATAGAATAGAGGCAAGCGATATATAAAAAATGTAGATCGGAGGAAATTTGAAACCGAAACCCTTGGGAGTGGGTAATTTGTAATGCGTAGTGAAGAAAAGAGAAAGAATAAAGGATACGAGATCGAAACCCTAAAAGGTGAAGAGATGTGAGAAGACTTACGCGACGGTCAACCTTGGCGAGGATCAGATCCGAAGCAGAGAGGACGGGCGAGGACAGAAAGGCAAATGTAAAGAGAATCGGAAACAGAAACATATTCGAGCTCATGATGCCTCTTTTCATTGTTTTCTTTCTCTTCTTCTCATTCACTGCACTCAACACCAAACAGCCCAACAGCCACTGCTGTTTCTTGTTCAACTCACCTGTTATCGAGTATTTTACCACTTCCGAGTATGTCCATTCTTGATAAATAAATAAATAAAAAAGCTTAATTCTATTTCTACTCCCACTTTTTTATTTTTTACTAATATTATTCCAAATAAATTAATTTGATATATTTTATTCTCAATTTTTGATAAATTTGCAAATTTTTATTCCTTTATTTATTCATTAATAAGTATAAAAGTTAGAATAAAATTTGTCAAAAATAAAAAATTAAGGATAAAATTTACCAAAAACAAAATTGGATATAAAATTTGTCAAAAAATATAAAAAAATAAGAAGTACAGCTAAGTCTAAAAAAACAAGTAAAATAATAAATTCAAGTTATTTTTTGATAAATATTAAACTCATATCTCATAATAATATAATATGAATATACCTTACAAAAAAATATGGTTCAAATATGTTGTCAAAAATAAGATCTTGATGGTGAAAATTTTGTAAAATATAAGTATTTTTTAAGTTTTGAAACATGTTTAGATTTTAGTAAACTCTAAGATTTAATTCACCTAAATTTTCTATAACCATTTTTTTAACTATTGGTAATTTATTTTAATAATATAGAAATTTAATTTGAAAACAAAGATTTAAAAAAAAAGATAAACTGAAAGAGATAAAATGGTTTTAAAAAATCTTTAAAAATGCTTTCATAGATGAATAACTCTTAAAAAACACTCTCGTTAGTAACTCCTGAAAACATTCTTACCCAATATAATTATCCTAATTGATATATATGGTAGAACACAAGGCTTATGTTGGCGTCAAAGGTTTATACACGTGGTTAAGAAAAGAGTATGGTCAAACATTGGTCACATTTGTGATCCAAGCGGAGTTACAAAGCTTTGATTGAATGCACGGTGATTTTGCATTGAACCATAAAAGTTTTATTTTTTCCCTCTTATATATGGTGCATAGGAAAGCATAAAATTTCGTTTAACAGAGCTTCTAACGCTTAAACAAACATGCACATAGTCAATCGACAATTATGTTAAAATGCAATCAACTAGTCATGAGGATCGTCCTTTATTTATTTACCTAGAATAAATTATCAATTTCATCCTTAAAATATTGTTTTTTTATAAATAGTCCCTAAAATAAATATAAAATTGTACATAAATAATCTCCTAAGTGTTAAATAGCCATCCATTTAGTATGTAAGTTGATATATTTTATTAATATTCAGAAATCAATTTTAAAAAAAAATTAATACTTGAAAGACTACTTAACATAATTTTTAGTACTTGAGAAATTTCTTATATTTAGAATCATTTAGAAGAGAGGGTAATATTTTAAAAAAACAAATTGATGGTTTATTGATCTATCTATCTAAATTATAATGTTATATTTGAAGAAATTCTAACTTATTTGATTGGATAATGTTTTTTTTTTACTAAATAATATATAAGTTATGTAAACTTTTAATACATGAGATTCTTATGAATAAAAAAAATTAAAATAATAAATACTATTGCTGAAAAGTTCTTATAAAATAAAATAAATAAATTCAATATATACTAAGATTACTTTTAGAATCGCAGATGAGTCCATTACAATTTAAATAAATAAATAAAATATTCTTTTCCTACTTAAAAGAATATCATTCTTTGTTTGAATGCTGTAAAGAAAATAAGGGAAATGGAGTTTTGAAATTAAAGTGAGAAAACTTGTGGGAGTCTCTTAAAGTCAACTTTTTCTCTTCTTTTTCTTCATTTTCACTTTTGTATTTCAAAAATTTTATTTCTTCTCTATCTTATTTTCCTTTATCCAAACACAGGGTAAAAAACAATAATAGTCGCAGCTTCACAGGCTACCAATTCTGAAGTCAAAATTATCAACCGGTTCATAAGAATGGAGTCAAGCTGAGGTCTGGTCTTCAGGTAGCTACAACTTGCAGAAGCTCAACATTTAATTCAAATGTAGCTCCAGGCTGCAACATCATAAAGAACTTTTAGTTTAACAAGCACAGCTTGTAGGCATAAAATGACTTTAACCAATAAGAGTATTTACCGGAATCTCATTCATTCCCTTTTGACCATAGCCATTTTCAGGAGGAACAATCACAGTTCGCTGTCACCATTCAAGAAATGACACATGACTAAACTAATAAATAATAATAGTATTAGATGAATCATGCAACAAAACATAGAAGGAAGTTTGAGTCACCTTTCCACCAACTCGCATTCCTTCAACTATTGTATACACAGCAGGTGGAGGTTTTGGTGCTGCTTGAGCAGAGAATAAACCATTTGGGTTGTCAACAAATTCGCGCTTCCTTTCCTTTCCCGGTGGAGCTCCCACTTTGAATTCATACGGCTTTAAGAGAAAAAAGCATACACGCATCAGATTCAGCACCACTCAAGTTAAGCAACCCTAGCACCTTCTAATGGTATCTAAGAAATTTATGTTCTGTTGTTTGAATAAAATTCTTTTTATAAACACTTCTAGAACAATAAAATAAGTAACTGAAATGAATTGTGTTTCTCTTATAAACTGAAATCAACCCTTAGGCAATTAGCATATATCAAAGTTGGGACTAAGCTTTGGCATTAGTATGAATAGTTGAGTTGTCTTACACTTACAAGTCAGAAAGCAGACAAGGAAAAAGAATGGAACCTGAGCAATGATACGATTTCCAGCTAGGAGTTTAGATTCTCGACTGGAGACAGCTGTAATTCCGCGATATAAGCAATCAAAGTGTACCTGGCAATGTCAGTAAGAAGTAGAAATGAAAAGTAAAGAAAGAAATGGAGAGGAGATGTTGGCAGTTCCAGAAGCTGAGAAACCTCAACAGTTGTTCCTTTTTCAGCGACTGGACCTTTGCCCTCAACCAAATCATAGTATTTCAATCCATCAGCTGCATTTATGAGATTGGAATTGATTATTAGAGGAAAAAGGAAATAGAGAAGAATTGATGAGTTTAGAGAGGGAGGGAACAAACGGCTAGTAATGTATTGGTCTTCGGGGATGGTCTTCTTGTTGCGTCTGGCCTCCGCAGCCGGAGTAGAGAGGAAAAGGAAGCTGAAAGGCAAGGATGAAACGAGAAGCGCCGTAGACCTTCGAGAACCACAAACGGAATGTGCCACGGAAATATCTCTGCTTCTTCTTCCTTTTGAATTTGAAAGCATGGCACCTCCATAACCATAATCAACGCTCCATTTTATTATTGAATTAGTAGAAGCGCAAGCCCAACTGCTAGGGGAACTCATTGCCACACACGCCTCACCACCTCTGCTTTTCCTTTTAGCCTATCCACTCTTCATTTTCTCTTCCCTTCAATTACCCATTTGCCCCTTTTTCATCTGCTTCGTACTTTTTCGTCCTTTATATTTGTTATTGCAAGGCATCGCTAATCATTGCCATGATTATTATCTTAAGCTCATCATTTTAAAAATTCTTAAAAAAACTATTTATTGTACAATTCATGGAACAATATCAATTTACATATTCTAATAAAAAAAATTATGTCTTAAGTTTCATTATTAGGGTTCTCATGGATTAGCATTTACTTTATTTTAATTAGGACTTCTTAAGGTTTAAATATTTCTTTTGTGACATAATAACAATTACTGGCTAAGAAGAAAAAAATATCTTGGGGTCGCATCAGGTACTTTCATTAAAAAAAAAGAAATAAAGAATGATATTCTCTACAATGTGATGATGATATATTCATGAAGATAATTGGCTTACAAGCATATGTATATAACTAATCTAAACTGTGCTACAAAACTGATTGATGAATGCAATAGCTAGTTTACTACTACTTGTAATTGACATATTTTATACCCATGATGAGATGATGCATGAAGGGGGTTAATTGTGTTTTTACAGCAGCTAGCCAAGCCTCGATCGATCAATGCAAACAAAACAATCATGACAACTTTGTGAAAGCATGTTCTGACACGTGTCACGGCCCACTTAGTAGGTCGCGGTTATCGTAGGGGTCGTGATCGACGGTGGTGACTATGGTGGCGCTCTGCTCAGCCATTTCTGTATCTCCGGCTCCCGATGGCCGCGGCGACTGCTCCGGCGAATGATCTCCTGGGTCCGCAGCCACACCTAACGTTTGAGTTTCGATGCGACCCTTGGATGGTTTCTTCTTTAGAGCATTCTTATGCCACTGTTTCAGTGCCTTGGATGTTTGATCATCAAATATTGACTTCTTCATCGTCGATCCCATCTGAAACAAATTCATTCATTCATTCAATATCTATTGAAACTCCTCGGAGCCCAAAGTCCAAAGCTATAATAATATTATATTGAATGTACCTGAGTAACAAGCGCATAGAGTGGAAGTGTCACATAACTGCAAACCACTTGAGCTCCTAAACTGCAAAAGTTTAAGTTAAACAAACTTTAATGTCTGATGGAATCCTATGTTGTAAAACACTGCAATGGTATCTTGCCTTTCAAATTTAATATTGCCAATTCAAGTTGTTACGCTAATGTAGGTTACTTTTTTATTTTTTATTTTAGAGTTTTCGGAAATCTGTAAAGTTTTTGTAAAGTTTTTATAAATTCAACTCGTAGAAAAATAATATTAAAAAAATTTATTAATAACATAAATACTTAGCAAAATACTTTTAATACAACAATAATTTAACATTTTAATTTCATAACAAAACCAAATAGCAAATCACAATAATAAATAATAAAGTATACTAATATATCAGTACTAAATAAGATCAAAATATATAAATGATCAAATTATATATAAATTCATAAAAACATGAGTTATTAAAGTGAGAACATTTTAAAAAGAGTTAATTTCTTAAAAAGTATGAGTCATGATAAAATGTTGTCATTATGGGGTCTATGCGAGTTCACACGAAAAAGTATTTACTTAGAGAATTAATTAGTTTTGTCTAAGTGAATTAGTAAAATTATAAGAGTTAATTCAGGGATTAGAGATAATCATGTTTGCAACCTCTTCTCCCTCCTTTCTTCAACCTTCTCTAATCATAGGACCAACTTTATATGTTGTTTTTTATTTTAAGCAAAAGGGTGTCAATTGGGAAGATTCGAACAAATAAATTCTCTCCTCTCCTTTTTTCCTTCACCATTTTCTAACCACTAGATCAACCTCATATCATTTATTCTTTGTTTTTCTTAAATTAATGTGTTGAATAAATTGTAGAATGGAGTGATTAATCCTAAGTGATCACATAAAATTCTCTGTTTGTGTAACTATTATGTTAAATGTGCATCACTACCATGGGACACGACTTACCCGAGAGCTACTCTGACAATCATGAGACTATCATCCTCGTAAAAGCAAGATGCCCAACCAAACTCATACTGCACCAGAAGCAAGAGTCAAATACACAATTATGATTATGAGAAGAAGACAAAGGAATTATGAAGTGTTTGTTAGTTACCCATGTCCACCAGAAGTATGTCAGCTCAAATGCATTCTGGGCATGTGAAAAACATCAAGTTGTGAGAAATTCTTCAAATATTTAAGAATCTCAGATATGCATAGAGTAGCATAGAGTATTTGTCAAGCTACTAAACTATAGTAAAATGAACAGCACAGGACTGAGTACCTGAAAGAGGACATAATGGATGAGATGAAGAACTAACGGAGGCCACGCAAACCAAAAATACTTGTCAGAGACTTGCACAAGAGGGATCCCTTGCACTACAGCATGCCTTTCTGATATGTCAAGTGCCATTCGAGTTATAATTGCTTGAAGCTTTGTTCCAACGGCCAGAATCACCTTCAAGTTAATCAATTAATTATTAGTCTAAACTGAAATACACACACGCAATTGGCACTCAAGATATATCTGCTCACCACTAGTGGAAGAAAAGACACCCAGAAAGCAGCATGCCATCCTGAAAAGAAGTTAGCAATTACGTTCAATAAGAATTGAGTGCAAAATAAGGAAACCAATTGACAATTAGGTGAAAGACAAACCATGGACATTCACAAGCAAGAATAACACCACTGATCCCCAAAGTAATGGACTATCAAAAGCACAAATGTACCCTCATTAGAAGAAACCAAAGATTAAGGGATTAAGGAATGAAGTACCTCTTAAAAACATTACTCCATGAAGCTAAATTACTGTAACACATAAAACCAAAGTCATGGCAAACTTGTCAAAATTACCTGATTCCTACAACTACCTTAAAGTCATCTTCTAATGACCTCTTGATATATTTTTGAAAATCAAACTTACTTCCCGGTGCTAAATGAACCTGCAAAAATGAAGGGGGGGTTGACATTAGTTAATGAAAAAGACAAGCAGTGCAAGCATATTACTGAAGTTGCATTGCCAAAACTACTAACAGTCACAAATCCATGTCTCATGGTCAAGTAGTCGGCCCTACGAACAGATCTGAAAAATTGTCGAAAAAAGCATACCTGAAAATTGATCAAGAACATATTATTGACCGTGGATTAAAGCAAAAAATGAAAAGACTAATAAATTGTGATATTAATATCACACTTTTGCTCCCCCAATCTATCTTGGTTAACTTCATTCATGATTTTCCAATCATATGTACCAAAAACTAAGAATTGAAAATGAACCAACCTCGATAACCTCTTTCAATATAACAAATAAACTACAACTTCAATATGTCTCACAAGAATTATTCATAAACGAAGAATGAATACTCTATGGGTGGGGAGATACAACTTTCTAAACCAAAAACATTGGTTTGAGGTCTTTGGTGATACCTTCAATAACCGTTTAATAATCTAATACTAGAGAGTTGCCAGTGATAATTGCTTACAAGATAGAACGAAACTGGTGTTTTAGTCCAGATACTGTTGTGATCCCTCACAAATGATGTCTCATGAGTAAGTCTGAATCTTCTAGGATCTGAACAGACATTGAAGATGTTAAAACTGTGAGGACCTAGTACTGATGATACTTGAAGCCAGAAACAAATTATTAATGAGTCATTGCTTTACCATTCAAGGCATCTTGATCCACGATATGGTCTTTTTCCCATGCCTTCCATGCACGAATCTGTCAGAAGAAAGGAAGATTTTACTAATATAATGAAAAACTGGTTCACCCATTGTCGATTCCTTGAATGAATCAAGATTTTTAGGCCTGAATCAATACCAACCAACCTTTGCTCTTCCAAGCGTCATTGTTATGGCACTGTATATCACATGGAAGACAGCCAAGAAAAATATAAAAATGTGTAGCTGATGCAATCCGGTCACTGATATAAGAGGTGTGTACCCCTACACAACCAACATTAAATAGCGTGAGCTTTTCACAAACTACTAAGATCTGACTTAAATTGAAAATTTGCAACTACTCTGATGAGGTGCAACCTGAAATTTAACTATAGGTGGAAGTATTAAAATGCTATACTATACTAAAAAACAGGTATTAACCACCGATCGTGTTACAGGGTTGTTCCAACTTAATTAGTATATTGAGTTTGAGACGTAAGTATGTAACTTCAAAAGAGTTTTCGACAACCATAATGATTTTATCTGATTCAAGTAAGATTGTCTTTCGTGTAATATCGTAACAAACAAAAATAAAAAGTTAGAACATTGATTGGGAAGAGTTGATTACCGGTTTACAACTTTGGCCTCCACCCCCACCTGCTAGAAACCTACGTTCATATGATAAAAGCCTGCGGCGATGGCCACCATCTTTGGCCTCACCACCACCCGCCTCCTCTGTGAGATGTCCAGCTCCATGACGTTCTTCAAGGGGGAGACAGGGGAGCATTGTGTGCGCATACTTCGCGGGAATACACATTTTAGAAATGTAGTTTTGGCCAAATGTTAAGAGCAAAGAAATAAATCCCAAAACCATAAGCTCTGCATGCCAACAAACACAAAAGGGAAATAATTCATTATTCGTGGGAGCAAACAAACGAACAAGAAAAACATTACTATATATTAATGAGGTTGCTCACCGGCTTTAATCTTTTCAAGAGCTTCTAGCAATGCATGCTGCTTTCTCTCTTCAAACATCTGAGACCAATAACAAAGAAATTGATTCATCAATCATGATCACGCAAATCATCCATCATGCATGAATCTATTTAACAAAAAATATGTACATTGTTATAAGTTATTATTATATGTAATGTAATATACCTTTGCGAATTTGTGTATAATTTTTTCCAAGAGGATAGAAATGATAACGATAATTGCACAAACCGCAGCGACGGCCCATGTAGGTGTGAGATCTAGCTGCCTGGTGTCACCGCCTTCTCCTCCTCCCGCCATATATCTTCAATCAATTGTTGGCAAGAAAAAAGTTGTAATAGTGATGATTATAAAATGTGTTTTGTGATGAGCAGAGTTTTAATTATTATTAGTGTGCATGAGTTTTGTGTTGAAAATGAAAATCAGAACATTCTTCATGTTGTTCATGCAAGCGTGAATGGAAATGTTTTCCTATGTTGCAGAATTCTAAGAACGATCCAAATGAACGGAGAGGAACAACTGACGCTCACACTCTGAATTTTACACCTATCAACTAATTTCGGTCCCATCCATTTTTACTCTTATAATAATTGTTTCCCCGCCTCTAGTTTTTTATGATTATGGACAAAAAGAATTAAATTATGCAAATATCAGGCAAAAGATTATAATTTTCGCCGTTGCCGGGGATCGAACGCGGGTCGTCCGCGTGACAGGCGGAAATACTTACCACTATACTACAACGACCTCGCCGATGGTTTTCAAATACAAAACAATTTAAAAAAGTTCTTTTTTAAGATGAATCCTTTATATTTCATAGTCATTTTCAATTTAATTCCGCTAGTAATTTCACTACAATCTCATGATGTTACGGCCATAACAAAAGACTTAGGATCAAATTTAAAATACAAAATGAAATTATTTTGTGAACTTTTAAAATGTTAAGTTTATTGTTATTATTTTATCACACCCTAATTTTTTTTTATCATAATAAATTAGGTTCAAACCTTATAATTACTAGCTAAAACCTGAAAACTTGCAAGATAATTTTTAAATTAAAAGGTGTTTGATAAAACTAGTTATTTAAAAAATTAATAAATGCAAAATAACATAAATAAACATTTTATATGACTTTTTTTTATATATAAAACTCAGTTTTGTTTTATAGACATTTTTAATTAGTTTTAGTTTTTTTTATTGATTTTAAATCCTTTTAATTTTTTAAAAAGATAAAAAATTAATAAACATTGTGTAACCATTAATATAAATAATAGTATATGAAACCCCCCAAAAAATAGTAAAAAGAGTAACAATTAAAATAATATACCTCTACTCATTTATACGTTTCTTTTGAAAACCATTAAGAAAAAAAAAAGGTAAAAGAAAGGAAATGTACTAAAATAGTAAGAAAAATAAATTACAAACACTTTTTTAAGTCAATCAAATAAACTTATAAACTACTACTCTCTGAATATTCACGTTCATATTCAAACTTAAAATGCAAAGATAGTGGTAAATAATTTTGTACAGAAAAAGGTCGTGATTCATTAGCCTATACAGATGGAAAGGCGAATGCACTCATACCGTCATAAGGGGGAAACGATGAAGTAAATAGTTTAGGAAATTAAAAAATAAAAATAAAAAAGGATAACAAACAGTTGCTGTAACAAATTACTGGTCCAGGAGGCAATCTAAGGGAACTTGTTTTGCTGGGCATAACCACTACCAGGAACAAACACAGGAAGCTGGCCACCCCTTTGTGATCTACCTTGCTGAAAATCCCTTAATGTAGAAGAATCTCTATCTGGAATACCAGCTACTACTGAACTGTTACTTCTTGTTCCCGTACTTGGCTGCTCATTTACAACAGGGCTGCCAAAAAATATAGAACGGCCCGTGTACAATAACTCTGTTCTGGGAATCTGAGTACTGCCAGGACCCCTTGATGAGGATGAGACAAAGCGTCCAGCTGCTTGATCCCAAAACACTGACGATCTTCTATTATCTGAAACAACTAAGGTGTTGCTTCTCATTGGTACACGTGGCACATTGTCGTTAACTGGATTTATGTTCCCTTCACTTCCTTTAGCTGATGAAGGAGACTGATTTCCCGATGGTTGTTGATACATGGGGTTGATGTGGTCTCTGTTCAAACTTGGCCTCTGCATTGGTGAAGGAGTAAGGTTGGAGACTAGTGGACTGCTAAAGTTACTCATACTGTGTTGACATGATGCATCTATGTCTTCCTTGCTTGCTTGACTAGGAGGGTACGAGCTCTTGGAAGGAGATAACCTTGATGTCCCCGCTGTATCATTTTTTATATGAAATCCTTGATTGCTAATTGGGCTGCTTCTTCCACTCACATTGCTACTGGATAAATGATCAACATCATATGCATGAGGTCGAGAACTAATTGGACGAAGCACAGACGATGATGCTCTGGCCTTAGCAGCTGCCTTAGTTGCGTCATTGGAATCCAATTTTGCAAGTTTCCATGCACTTATACGCACAGGGCGCTGGTTCATTTTTCTCCCTTTATCAGGTGGTTGTACGGCATCTGGATCAACAGTGGATGGTAGGCGTCCCGGCTCCAAATGTGGTATAATTTCATCCTGCTTATCCAAGGCCAGATAGTTAATCAACATAAAATAAAAACTTAATTTATTGCAGAAAGCACAGTAGCTCTTGTGACAGTTCTTATTGGGCATGCATTTAACCAATGCACTGCTTTAGCTTTTAACTGTTCACCTATAGCAGTTGTTTATTTATATTGACCATGGAAATTCATACTATATAAGCAAAAATATAGAACATACTGTCTCAAAGAACAACGGCTTCCTACAATAGAGCTATTGCATATTGTGTTTTGCAAGATCATTTTGTTCCACTAAACTCCTGTCCTATCTCTCACCATAATTGTCTATATGTAATGTTCAATGATGGGTGAGACATCTTTCAATGAAATTACAGGTAATATGATTCAGGCAAATTACACAAAGATGGCAGTACCGGGTGGTCCATAAAGATCCTTGGCGGTGTACACCAGGCACCTTTGTACTGTATACTCATTCCAACGGAGCTTCTTCCACTCATTGCTGTGATAGCTGAACTAGTAGGAGATGATGGTAGACTCTGCTGTTCACCCCCATCAACAGAAGGCCCAGGTGGTTCACTTAGAGTTCTCATGGCAACAACATACTCGTAAGTTGTGATACCCTGTAAAAGAAAAAGACAGCTTAGAATATACATGTCAATAGGAGGAAAAGTTCATGAATATACCTTTCGTATCAGGATCATATGGAAAAAGAATAATTCTCCCAAAGGTACAGTTGCCAGGAATGAAACTGCTGTGCATATGGCCTGTTAAAGGATTGAAAATTATGTAAGTAGCAATTCATACTTTATTGAAGTGAAAATAACAAGAAAGAAATTCTTGGTAAAGAACATTATCATTTAGGAACAATTAACCACTCAAATAGTTAATGATGTTCAAAGATTGGATAATGATAATTACTTGAAGTTTATGTTGAAGAATTTTTGGCAAACACAACCAATAAATTTTCAAATCAGGATCACTAACCAACAACAAAAGAACTAATTTTTTTAAGAAAAAGTCTGTATGAGATTGAATTGAATGTTTTATATGAATGCATATTTTGACATTTCAAGCCAAATAAGGGGTCCCATCAGTAGAAAGAATCCAGCATTTTAAGTTAACATGAGATGTGCACCAATAGAAGATGCACATGAAAAAGTCTATTGAAAGCCCATACAAGGCCCATACCCATTATGCACCATTCCAGCAAATAGAACTCATAGCATATACAAAAGTAGCATTTGTCAGGTAAAGTTTATTTCAGTTTATCGTATATAAAAACGGAGAATAAAAATCTGAAAGAAAAAGAGAGTGAATGTACCACAATAATAGCAAATGGAACTCGAGAGAAACCAGCTCCAAGTTTTTCAGCTATCTGATTCTCTGTACCTTTCTTATCAACGAAGCATCTGACAAGTACTGCAATCCCAACTCCACATTCAACTATAAGCTGTGACATGTATAAGCATTAAGTAAGAAAAATACAAAAATTCTAATCTGGAAGGAATTTTCTCTGTGAAACTGAAGGACCGGAGGGGGGGCGAGGAACTAGATTCAAGATGAACTTTATGCAACTTACCCAAACTAGGCTCACTGCCATAAGGCACACAAACGTGATGTAATTCTTCTTTCCAACACAATTGTTCAACCACTGAACAAAACAAAGAAAGTATAAGATGATAATGAATTTTTGAAGAACCTAATAGTTACGGAAAACAAGTAATGACAAGTGCACAACTGCACAAAACATCGCAAGTCCAAAACATCAAAAAATTATACATTGCAACTTGCAAGTATTACAGGCAAAATAACTTTGAAGAAAAATAATTATCATGCATTAACAGTCTCTTTGCATATGCAAGGGTAAGACTGCGTACAATATCCCTCTCCCTTACCCGCGCATAGCGTGGAGCCTCCGGGCAATGAGGTATGTAGTTTTATTAGAGACAACTAGACAAACAATAACTCCAAAGAACAGAAGGGGGGAAAAAATCTTTTCTGAAAGGGACAAGTGTAAAAGTGAGCATTTAAAAGGTTGACCTGACCTCTTCTTTTTTTTTTATTATCGATTTTTTATTAGTATGACAATGGACCATTAGACCTCAGGCAAGGACACTACAAAAGTGAGTATTAAAAATACCCAGTAACTGACTTGGGGTGGGATTAAAACACAATTTACCCGACAATGGTGATCAAATCCATCAACACATTTGTCACAACTTCGACAATGCTTACTAAACTTCCGCACCTGCAAAATACAACTAAAAAGATGTAAATACATCATGGTTTTTCAATACTCTGGTGAGGTAAGTAAAGGAAAGAAAACTCTTCAACTAGATATTTTAAAATATAAAAACAAGAAACAAAGTGAAATCAAGCAGGTATTTTATAATTATTTATGAAAACAAAAAATTAAAACAGGAAATGTTTTCCCAAATCAAAAAGACTCTGACTTACTATTCATTGAAAGGGGTTATTTATTCTTGAACAAACATGAAGCATCAAGAAAGGGATCTCTATAACAGAACTTTTCCTGTTTTGCCTATAAGCAAGGACGTTTGGAAAATAAATTTGGATTAATCTATACTTAAGAATCAAACTGTGTTGCATTCTACGAGACCATATATATTATATTTTTCTTTCTCTATTTTCCTTTCATCACTTGTTTTTCTCCTTTTGATTTATTTGAAGTAATGGAAAATTAAATAAGATTTTTCAGATAGCTCGTATCCACCTCAGCATTGCACAAAGTGCAGAACAAAGCCTCCTCTTCTCCAGACTGTTGCTGTAGACTAATTTCTTCATTACTACGGCAATCTTCTCTAGCAAGGAAACTACAGAAGAAACATCCAACTTTAGAGCACCAATTTGAATTGTGCTGATCAGACATTCCATCACCCTTTAGTCCCATCTTGCTGGGTTCTGCAATAAGAGATGCAAACTAAATAAACTATCAAATTACACTAGAAAGTGCTATTAAAGGCATAGGAAACTATCAATTGCTGCCATCATATCCCAATATATTCTAAGCAAGTATCATTGTCAAATCAATTAAGATAATAAATTCATATGACAATTTGTCTGTAAAGCTATAAGCCAATATAGGAAGTAACAAACAAAGTGACTGTACATTCATAATTTCATAGGACACGTAAAAGTCTAAATAAGAAGTTCCAGACCTACAAATAGGCATATACAAATCTGTTACAACTGCTTTAGGGTTTTGTGTGCAACCATTAACAAGAAACAACCTAGTCCAACAGTGTCATTACTGTATAATTAGATTCAGCGCACTTCTTTTATTTTGGTGTTTTAGCAAGCACTGTTGATCAGACAAAAAATATACTAAATTTATGGGACCTGTCAACAGTTATGATGAATCATAATTTGAATCTTGTTGACAAAAGAGAGAGAAGCATAGGATGAATTCCGTGTGTTGACTTACAAAACAGAGCAGATATTTATATCAAGAGTCATAAATACAAGGATAATTACAAAACAACTACAAGAATTCAGTTACTCTAATTAACATGATTACATAATGTATAATCTGCTCTATTCCTATAAATACATTATTTCTAACAAATCTGTTCCCCAGAAAAAACTTAAAAATCAATAGATGCCAGTAGCATTCAAAGTCCAACCTGCCAACTCTTCATCAAATTTTGATCTATTCTTTGATGTCTTGTCACAATCAACCATGACTCCCTGATCAGCAGGATCAATGGCAGTGCATCGAACATAAAGAAAGAACACGGAGAGAGCCTGCAGTTCAACATGTAAGTTCAAGTCAATGAAGGAATATTGAATCCCACTTTTAGAACGAATCTGCCGTATGAAAAACACATGAGCAGAGAAGAATCAGAGTACTGCTTACCAATACGGAGTAAATACCAATAGCCAAATATTCATAGATGTCCTTTCCAAGAAAAGGAGCAAAGAAAGCATAATATGCTATAGATAGCAAGAAAAATACAGTTATAGCCACAACCTGTTCATAAATCATAAGCAGGGGAAAAAAACTTTATGAGAATACACAAATATTCAATTCCAAAACATGAAAACAAAAATAATACTAGGCAATTTGCAGCATTGTGAAAGTATTAAGGTTCACGAAAAAAGTTTGAACTGTTGATTTTAGTTCCTATAAAAATTTAAGGTGTTTTTAGTCCACACATTTACCAAAAGTGATGTAGTTTTAGTCCCTCGTCAGGACTACAAAAATGTGTTGAAAATGTGTTTCTTGTTAGATTGTAGGGACTATGGACCTGTTTGGATAAGTTTGTTTAGAAGTACTTCTAAAAGAAAAAAAAATAAGAAGGAAAAAATGAAATGAGATTTTCTAAAAGTAAAAATAAGTTTTTCATTGGCTAATTTTTAAAAGCTCACCGATTTAGTTTCTCTAAAAAATGAGATGACATCTACAAATGAGCTAATAGAAAGCTCATTTTAACTCATGGAGAAGCTCATTTCCATTTTTTCTTCTTATTTTTAGAAGTATTTTAGAGAAGCTTACAACATAATAAATTTTTTAGGGACTAAAATCAACATTTCAGAATGTTTTTATACCCAAGAATTTATCACACCTACAAAAGAATATGGAGAAGGATTCCGGTTTAATTTTAGTGTCACTCCATCTTAAATTCTACATGATGACTCTTAAACTTATCTTTCAGCAAATGAGAAAATATTAAGATAACACTACCTTCATAGCCTGAAATGACGAAGCACAATATGCCAAAGAAAATGGCGTGGTTTCTATGCTGGAAAAAGGAAGGGGAAAAAGAAAGAATCTTTGGTAGATGGATATTGGAGTTGAAAAAAACAGAATAGCCCCCGGAAAGTGAGAGAGAAAAGGCGTGGAAACGACAAAACGCATGAGATTCCGCATAAATATAGAACATCAATTGACGGCGGAAAAGCATAATAAACCACGGATAAAAACAATGCAGTTGGATTAAATGGAAAAGAGGTAAAGGAGAAAGTCAAAAGGGTAGAAGAAGATGGAGAAATTTGGAGGAAAGTTGAAAGAAAGACCTCATCTGAAACTGAGAAAAAAATAAAGTTGCACATGATTGCGGCATTGAAAAACCAGTGTACCTGAAAAGTGTGAAAGGGGAGCTCCCATCCATGACGCCTAGCCATGACCCAATCTCTAACGGACTACTACCAAATCAGAAGCATTTCCACACAAAAGGAGCATCCACTTCCCCCTTCAAACTTTGCTCCTAATGCTGGAAACTCGAAACCGATTCGGAATAGCAGAGCAACTAGTTCTCAGAATTCCCAGGCTAGGGTTTGCCAAGTCAAATTGAACCCCAAAGAGAGAGAGAGAGAGAGAGAAGTCCTATGTAAGAGGTTGTTGGGTGATGTGAGAGTGATAAAAGAGGAGAGAATAGAGTGAGGTGAGATGAGGGCACTCACTCACATTCTCCCACTATTATTATACATTATATTACTCGTAGGAAAAAAAATTAAATTGTTATTTTATTTTTTTAAGGCTACATTGATTATATTTTTATAATATTAATAATGAAGATAATAAAATTTATAAATAAATTAATAATGATATAAAATTAAAATTTTAAATTATTTTTATTTTTATTTTTATTTTATGTGTGTAAAATCATGTAAGAATATTATTTTGGAAGGAAGTATTATCAGTTTAAAATATGATGTTTTTGGGTTTTTTATTTGATCAATATTTTCATTTTGAAACCAACAAATCATTTATAGTGAAGAGAATTATAAAATAAACTGTACTTATTCATTTCATTGTTACTCTTGTACCCTTTAATTCCTTGTCTTTGTATTCATTCATTCATTTGTTAGACTGGAATGAAATATGAAGGTCACACTCACATCCAACATCTTCTCACAACCTCCTCCTAACAACAAATTGAATTGGAAAAATATTAATGTCCATTTATATTCTCATTTTCAATACTTTATTTTTTAATTCAATTAAAGTAATAAGTAATTGTATATTTAAAAGTTAATTGTCTGTCAGTATAATAACGTGTATCAATTGATGCAAATAAAAAGCCTAGGTTTCTTCCTTTTTAATATCATAACTATAATCACTAAATTATAGATCATTTAATTTTAAAAATATATTAATTTAATTAAAATAAACTGATAGTATAATATATATATATATATTATCAACTAATCTTGAATTGCCATATCATTAAAAAAACATTAATTTTTGTAATAAATATTTTATTTAAAATACAAATTGCGTCTAAACTAGTTTTTCACAACATAATGAAGCAAGATTTGAATTTTTTTAAAAACAATATATATATATATATATATATATATTTAATGTCTAATTGTCTCTCAAATAAAATTGCTTCAGAAATAGAATACTTGTAGAAAACTAAGAAAATAAAATAAAGATGTTATTTTAATTATTTGACAAGTGTAAAAAAATTAAACAGATAATATATCAAAATTAAACTCAAAATATGTATTCCAAGTGTAAAAATAATATAATTTTTGGCAAAAATAAATTTTAAAACTTGTTCGACAGATATTCAGTTTCTTTATTTTTATTATTCATTTTCTGTTATTGGTATTAATGATACCTGAAGTAATACTACTATATGGTAAGTATTGTATTATGTTACTAGACGAGGAATTGACCAAGGTAG
Organism: Glycine tomentella; assembly: GCA_007407185.1. Classification (NCBI taxonomy): domain Eukaryota; kingdom Viridiplantae; phylum Streptophyta; class Magnoliopsida; order Fabales; family Fabaceae; genus Glycine; species Glycine tomentella. Next base: position 553,850 of record PYAF01003572.1, read on the forward strand.
AAAAATCAGGTATGGGAGGCTTTGGTCACTTTGTCAAGGTAATTAATGGAGGTGCTGTCTGCCTACAAAGATGTGAGTGGCTCAGTCGTGTTTTTTTAAAAAGGTGGTGGTGTTTTTTTTATTGATAAATATTAATAATTAATTTCTTCTTTTTTAATTACTCAAATAGATCTTTATGTTCCCTAAAAAAAAGGTGGTGTAGAGATTGAGAAAGAGAGGCTAGATTGATAAAGAGATAAGCAAGATGATGATGGAGGACGAGGATCAAAATCTATTATAAGTGAACATCTCACATTGTTAATCTTTAGATAAAGTTAATGGAACAATGACATGTAAACATATTAATTGATAATTTTTAAAAAAAATAAGAGGAAGGATTTTCATTCTTTCCTTTCCCTTTTTGGTGGAGACTTTTGTCCACATAAACATTTTTCACATGAAGTATTATTGGCATACATGTCAAAAATAGTTAAATAAAATGGGAAGAAAATTAAATTATTTTGTAAAGAAATGCTATTTTGGTGTACTCGATTACATTACATGTCGAGATAAAATATCATTGAAATTTTACAAAATTAATTTTTTTTTCTTACTTATATATCAGACTAATCTTTTAAATTATGAAACAAAAAAAAACTAATATTCTTAATTAGTGATTGTCAAACTAGGTTACTTAGATATAAATGTTTGTACAAAAATGTTTTCCTAACAACAAATTAAACTCTTATTTTTTTACTGAAAAAATAAATAAACTCTTCTATTGAGCACTTTCTCATGTTATGCTGTTATATAAACTTTTTTTTAACAACTTTATTAATAATGTTTATCTGAAAATAAATTATCCGTGTTAGGTGTCACATATTTACGTGTCGGTTGGAAACCGATTAAACGGATTGATATGATATTATATCAATTTTTCATAAAATAAACTTTGACTTGCTGAAAATCCCTATTTAAGTGTGACTGTTACGTTTCTGCCTAATATTGGAATATGTCTATATGAATTTGTTGTTGTATGGAAACATCTGATAGCCAACAAAGAATGTTTAATTGACAAGTAACAGAATCATATTTTACAAAAATGTAGATTTGATTTTTTATTGTCGATATTAGTGAGTAAATAATCTGTAGATATATCTATAAATGCTAATTTGAAGCTTATTTTGACTTCAATTAATCTTTAAAATTCAACTCAACTAAATTATCGTAAATCAATAAAAATGAACGTATATGATTTTATTTTACTTTTTCAGAAAACATATGATAGTTAATGATATTTTTTTAGAGTTAATAATTATATATATAATATGATTGGACGATAAAATAAATAAATTTTACTTTAATACATTTAAATTAAAAATTATTTTTAAAAAAGTAAAGAAGGAAGGATGTATTTATTATTAGTTCAATTTAAAGATAACTTTTAATTTAATAATAAATACTCTTTTATTTATTAACTTAAAAAAAAAATACTCGCATACAAATCTATTTATTTTATTAGTGAAATAGTTTGATGACTAGCTTTATATAATCACTTTATTAATCTACTAGAGGCAATAATTAATTATTTAATTTGCCGTCCTCACTTAGAAGTTAGAACATAATGATTTGGAATCTTCCAACTAATCATCTTTTTGTTCAAACCATTCCTTCCGATGTCACTTTCATATGATAGTGACAAAAGCAATACCGTGAGTTGCTGAAACTTGTTAGCAACGTTTAATAATATGCCGAAAACATATATGCAGAACGGAAAGAGAAAAGAATGAAAAGCATACCGATTTGACTTACCAACCGCAATTGGATTATTTAATGCTTTTGCAAATTACTTTTTTTTTTTTAAATACTTTTGCAAATTACTTTGCTCTTAAAAAGTGTAAAACAAAAAAATTAAAGTGAAGTACATGTTTAGATTTTTTAAGAGAATTAGTTTATAAATCATAAGTGTTAAAACTTACTTCTTTTACTCCTAAAATAAATTGATCCAAATACGTACTAAATTTTAACAATTAAAATCAGATAAAAACGAAAAGATAAATAAAAAATTATTATTTATTATGAAACATAAAATGTTAGAATAAAAAACTTTATTTACAAATTATTCAATAATAAAATAATACTCAATGTTATTATAGAATAAAAAACACAGTCATTATATTACTTTTAAGAGTTAGGCTATCTTTGGTAGAAACTTAAGAAAATAGATGAAATTGTGAGGGATGAAAATGAATAAAAATATGAAAGAGATTAAGAGAGTGAAAAATAAATCATTTGGTTGAGATAAAAGAGAGGGTAAAAGAAATGAAATATTTGAATTAAACTGATTAGGTAACAGGAAAGAGAAAAATAAATTATAAAATAAATAATTAAATTATTTTTGTTAAAATGATTTTTTTGTTTGTATATATTGAAAAATATTAAAGAGTAAAAATTATCGCGACAGAATGTTATGAAATGGCACAAATTCATTAAACCGCTACAAAATGATGTAAAAATCGCACACCCGTAAAAAACATGTATTTTGATTTTTCTATAGTTTTAATTTATGTGGTTAAGATTTGGGCCATTATTAGTTGGTTTTGTTTGTTCATAGCTCTTTGCCGTTGTCCCTTATTACTCACACACTTAACAGGAGGTGGAGTTGGGTGGGAACTTTTTTTATGAGATATTAACACGTGGAAGGCAATTAGGCAAAGGAAGACTTTAATTTAAATAAATAGAAGTAAAAAGTCATAGATAATAAACATGAATTTGATCCTTTTTTTTCAAATTTCATTTTTAACTCGTAAAAAAAATTCACTAGTCATATTGTTAAAAAAGAATCACCTCTAGCTTTTATTCAAAAACCTCAAGTAACCATTAAGTGATGATATGAAAATCATGTCATAGTCACATGGATAGACGCTAAGCAAATTTTAATTGAGATTTTTTTTCCTCTTAGCGAGTAAACCTTGCTTGGGTTGTAACTTAAATTATTTGGTTAAGAATGTCATAAAAGAATATTCAAGAAAAAAAAAAAAAAAACGACCTAGCTACCATGCTGTATTTGAATATCAACCTGCGAAAGAGGTTGGGCAACCCATAACTCTTATGGGCAGTTATACTATTGTATTGCTATATTAATCATGTTTATATGGTATTTTCAACACAAATCTTGGTTGATATATATTAACCATTAATTTTGTTGACACAGCCACACGTCCTTCAGAATTAGGCATCGTTAAGGCTTCACAAAGGAAAAATCGATATTATGAGTTTCTCCATTTCTTGAAGCTTGACGTGTTTGTGTTATTTCATTCAATTGGTGTGAAGATCCCTTTGTCTCAGACAAGTCAGTGTCAGATTGGTATGATCGTGGAGAATAAAGAATACTATCCGTGTCTGTGTGGCTTGGCTTGTACTTGTGAAGCAAACTCAAGGGTGATGTGCCTTGGCTTGGTGTTGTTTCCCCACTCATAGTCCCTGAAGGAATATCTATTCCTGCTTTCCTTAACTTTCTCTTCTCCTTTGCAGCCTTTTGCCATTTCTTAAGTGCCTTTGCAGTTTGCTCCTCAAAGATTATTTTCTTCATGTGAGATCCCATCGACAAGGTAACACACACACACATATATATATATATAAATAACTTATAACCGGCACTATAGTCGGTCTAGTGGTGGAGACTTAGGATAGTATGCATGCATGAGGTCATACGAATGAATCTCAATGTTGATTATTGTATAACAAAAAAAAAAGGATAATAATTTCTTAATTAGGTAATTTGATGGTTAGTTTGACATTATATACCTGTGTTACTAGGGAATAGAGAGGGAATGTGATGTAACTGCATACGACTTGTAAGGCTATCCCAAGGACAACCCTTGTCAGTATTAGGGGCAAGTTTTCATGAAAGCAAGATGCGATCTTAAACTCATACTGCACTTTGAAAACATCATTAAAATTAATGAATCCTCTAAATTTGAAACTCCAAAACTTGAAATTTCTCATAATAAATAAATATATCGGTTATATAGGTTACTTACCCATGTCCACAAGAAAAAGGCTATTTGGAATGCATTCTGCAAAACAACAAATAAATAACTTCGAATGAAATTGTATTACAAGTTAAGCATGTCACATTCATAAGAGAAATTATTATATGATTCAAAACTATTATAATTTTCAACCAATCTTTAAGTGACACTAAATTTTATATATTAACTTTTCCCATAAATTTACATTTTTAGTTATATATCATGTATAAATTGATTGAGACCATAGACACATTATAATCTCAAATCATATGATAAATTTTCCAGTCACACGAACTATTGAAGATTAAATCTGTTAGTTAGAATATGAACATAACAAATCTTATAAGATAAGTTTATATTTGTATTATGAGATAACAAACTCTAGATAAGATTTGTTAGTTTTGCTTTCTGTTTTTATTCTTTAATCTTTTTGTATTTACATCAGTTTATACAATGTCAATATAAGGCAACTTTTGGTGATTAATAAAGAGTGAAGATTCATACCATACTTTCATATTTTATTATGGTATCAGAGCACAAGGTCCATGGTAACCTGTGACTCCTTTATCTAATAGCACTACTGTACTTTTCCTGCGCAAAGCTTTTCCAGAATGAGTAAGAATGGTGATGCCTCAATGCAATCCTTCCCTACAGGTGCAGAAAATGAGAGACGATCGTGTTCACACTGTGGACGATCAAATCACCACGTCAACAAATGTTATCTGCTGCATGGGTTTCCAAATAAACCTGTCAGAGGTGGTAGCTGTGGAAACCAGTTTATTCAAGCTAATGCAGGTCGATATGGTGATCAATAAAATATTTCTAAGTCTCTAACAGCCTTAACACCTGAAGTTGTGGAACGACTTCTATCCTTGGTGGACATAAAGCATTCTAATGCTGCTAATTTATCTGGTAATCATACCTTACCTCTTTCTTGGTTGATTGATAGTGGAGCCTCAAGGCATATGACAGGCAGGCTCAATATCATGACTGATGTTACAAATATAGATCTAGTCATCATTGGGTTGCCAGATGGAACAAAAACATGTGCTAAAAAGCAAGGGAAAATAACGTTTGACTACAAATTTTCAATCACTGACGTGCTTTACGTACCTAACTTACAATGCAATCTTATTTCTGTTAATCAGCTTCTACGATCAAGTAAATGGGAGATTGTGTTTACTAACACACAATGTTTCTTGCAGGACCCAGACTTGAGGACTCGTATTGGACTAGGTAATCAAAGCAGTGGAGTGTATGTGTATGAAGCACGTCAAGCAAGTGCACTTACTATACAACAAACTGAATCTGTGGAACTTTGGCATCAAAGGCTTGGACATCCATCAAGTCAGTGTTTATCATTTCTTCCTGTCATCTCTCAGCATAAGCGTAAGAATAAAGATTGTATAAATTGTGATGTTTGTCATAGGGCAAAACAAACTCGTAGTTCATTTTCTCTCTGTGACCATCAAAGTGCAAAACCTTTTGATATGATACATTGTGACATATGGGGACCGTATAGGAAGACATCATTCACAGGTGCACATTACTTTCTGACACTAGTTGATGATTTCAGTCGAGCTGTGTGGATTTATTTAATGGCGGAAAAGAGTGAAACACCACTGCTGATTAAAAGCTTTATTGCCATGATTCGAAATCAATTTGGAAGTTGTGTAAAAATTTTGCGCACAGATAACCAGACGGAATTCCAGCATAAACTTCTAATCAATTTGTATAATGAGCTTGGCATCCTGCATCAAAAATCTTGTACGTATACGCCTCAACAAAATGGGCGTGTTGAACGAAAGCACAGACATATACTTAACGTTGCAAGAGCATTACGTTTCCAAGCTAACCTTTCCATTGAATTTTGGGGGGAATGCATTTTGACTGCTACCCACCTTCTGAATCGAACGCCCACAACTATTCATAATGGAAAAACACCTCATGAGTTGTTATTTGGTTCACCACCTAAATACAACCATCTGAGAGTGTTTGGATGTTTATGTTATGCTCACCAAAATCCAAAACCATCTGACAAGTTTGAAGCTCGTTCCCGCAAGTGTTTGTTCCTCGGCTATCCTACCAATAAAAAAGGGTGGAAACTGTTTGACTTGCAGTCACATAATATATTTGTTTCTCGTGATGTAGTTTTCT
>PYAF01003572.1:566637-589461 GCA_007407185.1 Glycine tomentella
AATGTTAATGGATTGAAAAAAAAACACAGACAAATTAGAATTGAAATTATTTAATAACTTTCTTAATTATTTACAAAATCTTTTACGACAATTATTTTAAAGAGGAAAGAATAACTTTGAATCCTTATGAAAATCCCTTTAATAGTTATAAATAAAATATTTATAACGAAATAGAGCCCTAATGCAATATTTAATAGCGTATACTTTTTAAACTATCCAAAATAAATAATTTGTAAAAAATTTCAAGCTAGCGTTTAATTATAACCAAATCAATGTTTGGCGTTCAATTTTATCAAAAGATGAAAAAACCCATAATTGCATATAGAAATATTTGCTATCTTTAATTTACATTTTAAGATATGAAATGCATTATCATATTTAATATTTTTATTAATTGTTGACAAAATATTAAAAATGACAAAAATCATAGTTGACAACTAGGAATTAAATTTTATTTATTTATTTTTGATCTTGTTATTCAGTACTGTTCTAATATTTCAGAATGCTAATTAAAGAATTAATAATACTCATTCTGATCAAAATAAATTAAAATAAAGATACATTGAAAATTATAATAAAACACATTAATAACATTATTTTGATAAAATTTTACTTTAATTTTTTAACAAATTAATTAGTATTACTTTCATCCCTATTTATAAGATATAGTCAATATTTTTTTCTTCTTATTATAAGATTTTATTTTTTTATTGTACATTAATTATCTTTTTTTCTTTCCTATAAAGATTGAAGAAGATGAATAATTTTTTTATAAAATTAAGGATACATTTAAAAAAGTAATATAAATTTAATACTAATAATTAAATTAACTAATTTTTTAATAAGTATAAATTAATCATTATATTTTATAATTAGGGAAGGAAAAGGAGTATTTGTCTTTTACTATTTTAGCACAAGGATTCAATTGTTCAATTAATCTCATTCACCTAAATGAATCGTGATCAGCGACAATTGAAAACACTTGTTTTTCCAAGTTCCAACCCTCGTTCATCTTTAATTAATTAATATAATGTTCAACAGTTTTCAATGACTTACCTTTTTTTTGGACTGATTTTAATGATTTACCTAAAGCAGGATATGTTTAATGAATTATTAACATTAGTTTGCATGAAAAAAAACTAATTTATTATTTAATAAATACTAAAAATATATTGAGAAATTAGCCGAAAGCAACATCCAACTATCTTATCCAGTTTCATTATTAAAAATAATCTCGATGAAGTAAGTAATTTATTTAGAAAGAAGTGAACAAAAAAAGTTTTTTTTAGAAAAAAATAAAGATTTCTTTACGAAAAAAATAAAGGTATGAGGTTAAAATATAATAAAGATTTTTAATTGATTTTTGTTTTCAATTATATTTTTTCATTTGAGACTTAAAGGCAAATGAAATGAATTGTTGATGATGAAAAATAGAAAATGTAAAAAGATATATGGCACCGAATATTTAGATGGGATTTAAGGAGTTGGGTATATCCGCATTTGTCTGAAGTCTGAACCCATCGCCAGGCAGTGATTGAATGATAGATAGAAGCCAAGCAAAGAGAAGAAGAAAAAAGTGTTTGATATTATCGAACAAATTATTCATTTCATTGTTCATACTCACTCACCTAACTCCGCCATGGCTGCTGTTCCCACCACTTTCGCTCTAACCAAATCTGGTAACCTCTCTCTCCAATTCTTTTTTTCCTTTTCAAGATTCTTCCTCAATTTTAACGGATTGGACCATAAAATAAATAACCCAGGCGCATTCCCCTGATTTGATTAGCTACGTGGCTTCTTGTTCCAGGGTTTTCAAATTCTGGTTTCTGCCTTAACCATCTCAGTGTTTCAAAAATGTAATTTTTCTTTGAATTTTTGGATTTTTTTCCCCCGTTATTCTTTCATGATTGATTGGGTTATTATCACCTCAGATTGCTCAACACTCATTTATGGGAATTCCCTGTCTTGCCCCCATTAATTTTATTGGAGGAGGTTTTCTTGGGGTCAGTGTTCTGTAACAATTTGGATTTCAGCATGCTACAATTCAAAGATATAGCAGTATGGTTGTTACTTGTTAAGATCATCTATTCACTTACAGCTATAAACCATACTTTACCTATATCAATTCTTTTCCCCTTGCTTGGTGGGAAGGGGGAGATTATATAAAGATTTATGTATACTTGTTTCATGCAATGTTGCCATGCTTCTGTTCAGTATCACTCGCTTGCTAGCTTCTGCACTCTGGCAAAAGCTTTGGCTACAACTAGGCTCATCTATGATTTGTGTATGTTTTTTTCCTAACTGAGCGTCTACTGTTGCAAAAACTTTTGCTAGCATCCTCCATAAACAAGGTGGACCACTCTCTGGTCAAGATCAAACCATACAACTTCTCTCTCAATCTAAATCGTCAAGGGACCATGCAAACATCTTTAACCAGAAGGCCTCTAACAATTCAAGCTACATATAGGTATTCTCTTTGTTTTTCTGGTTTTGTTATGACAACTTTAAGTCTGCGTGAGTACAGTAAATAGCTGCCAACAAGGGTCTTAAATGTCAGTTATTTATTTATACAAACATCGGGGCCTATGTGTTTCATTGCTGTGCTATAACTTTCTCCTTCACACATGCTATAACTTTCTTATTTATACACTGAGAAGTATTTTATCTTTGTTGTTTGGTGGGAACATATAGAGAAACATAAAAACATGGTGAAAAACCGTTTTAGGAAGTTGAAATTTTTAAATATTTATACACATTGTGGAAGGTGATAGTATAATAGTAGTAGTTATTGTTGTTTTTGTTATTATCAGATGCCATCAAATCTCTACTGCAAATATTCTTGAGTTAAAAAAAAAAAAAAATTGATCGTGGACGTTGTTAGATGAATTTGTTATTAATTTGACCTACTACTTGTTCTGGAACTACAGTGATGGTGGAAGGCCCAGCAGTGCTAGTGTATTTGTTGGTGGGTTTCTCTTGGGAGGATTAATAGTTGGCACTCTTGGTTGCGTGTATGCACCTCAGGTAGTATTTGTTACTGAAATATACTTTTTCAAGTACTAGATGTTGGTGTTCAATGGGATACATTCAGATGTTTGTCTTGGTCTTCAACTCATCAATTGTGTAACTGCATACTGAAATTAAATTGGTTAACCTCTTTTATTTATCCGGTCAACAACGTATATAGCATAATTACAAGTAGTTGGCAATGGCTTTACATATCTTAAAAATTTTAAAGATGGTAGGATGTGCATTCTAATTTTTTTTGTAAAATTTATATGATGCATACCAGTATTTTTTATTGCTTAAATATTCTTCCACAGATCAGCAAGGCCCTAGCTGGAGCTGACAGGAAGGAGTTAATGAGAAAATTGCCAAAGTTTATATATGATGAAGAAAAGGCTTTAGAGGTGAGCAGTTGCTTGCTTTTGATACTATCCTTCATGTTTGTCTTTATAAAGGGCACTTGCCATAGTTGATCTTGCTGTAGCCTTTTGCTTGGAGGCCATAACTGCTGTGTGATTAATTTCAAATTTTTTTATCAATTGTATCTTAAGAGTTAAGACTTATATGCCAAATTTATATAATGATTGTCACACTGTTGAAAAAGTTTACATGAAATTAGTCCTAATATTATGCGAGGAATTGCTCCTGGGAGGCCCTTATGTTACATGGTACTTGCTGCAACATGTTGGTTTTAAGAGAAGGGTATTCCTTTAATGGCTGTCAAAATTTGCTTGCTTGATTTGCAGAAAACCCGGAAAGTACTGGCTGAGAAGATTGAACAACTGAATGCTGCCATAGATGATGTTTCTGCTCAGCTAAGGTCAGAGGAGGCCTCAAATGGAGTAGCTGTGAACTCTGATGAAATTGAAGCTGCCACATGAGACTGCTGCAGTGATGTCATGGTACACAATCGGCTATTACTCTGTCCAGTAAAAATCTTGTTGGTACAAAATGTATTTGAATTTCTTGTAATATCTTTCTATTTCTTCTTAATAATAAACTAAGTGGTTTTCTGTTTTTGGCCACCGCTACTGTGGGTATATAGTTGTACTGTTTTTATGGCTGATTTCTTGTGTTCTATCGGCCATTTAGTTATAGTGAAAAGTTTCCATGATGGGCATGATGCTGGAATTTCTAATTAACCTTGTTTATATCTTTGTATTGATGATTGCTCTAGATAGTGAACAATGTCACTTTGGATTCTCCATACTAGGATGTTGTCACTTTTGCAGCAACCATGAAATCGATAAGCTGTCAATCTATATTTAATCGTGCGTAAACAAGTTAAAAACAAGCATTTTAATAAATAATGCCCCCCTTCCCCCACTTCCAAATACAGAGGTTGTATATCATATTGAAGATTGAATCTGGCTTGTATAAGACGACGAGTATTTTAATTTATTAAAAATTGCTAGTTAGAATTTTACTAATTTCACTGATACATCTTTCATTTTACAAAGAGTTAAATTCTTGGAGATTTTAATAAATTACTAAGAAATCCTTATAAAAGTGCCTTAGTTTTTTTAAAATGTAATTTGAATGCATTGTATTATTTGCAATAAATTATTATATTTCTGTACTGCATCGAAATTAAACTTATTTGTAGAAGGGAAACTTGAAGTAGTTCTTGAAGTGTTTTTTTTATAACAAATTTATAGACTAATTAACACAAGAATCATATTCTTCAATATTTATCATAAGTTTTAGCTTTTATGTATTACGATGAGGATTTCGTAATAATGTGGTTATTTTCGTGGCAGAGGTACTCAGCGAGTCAGCTGATGATGAAGTTTTGTATTCTATTTAAAAATAATTAAAATATGATTAATATATATTTTTTATTTGTAGAAATCAAATACAATATTGGAGTTTATAATTACTCAAACACACAAGGCTCAATCAACTTAGTTAGATTCGCTCAGTAAAAACTAATTTAAATTGAATTTGTAGGTATAAAAAGTTAGACTATTCGATTTGGATTCAATGTATAATTTTTTTTTAAACAAATAAGCATATTAAATTAATTAGGTGAAGAACGTTTATCGTATAAAGTAAAGATATTTAAATTCTTAAAATAGAGACATTATTTTCATATTTTATTTTGGTTTCTAGTCGTAAATGATCCATATATGTCTTTTATTGAAATTTTTTTGGTCCAATGACTTTTCTTATACTAATAAAGCATCACTTTTTTTTTTTTAATTTATCACTATAATTTTTTATTAAGTCTTAACTATTCATGAATTAAGGTAGTACTGCTGAAAATTAAGTAGGGAAATTTACTGAAAATGATAATTAAGGCTTGGTTTTTTGTTTGCTTTTTGTTTTGTTCCAAAGAGAAAATACACCAATATAAATTGACGAGAGAATTTTTTTTATAGGTAGGAAATGAAAATAATATTAGAGAATTTATAATAACTCATGTATCCTAGTCAATTAATCAAGTTAGATGTAGACAAATTGAAGAAAGTATAAGGCTAGAGCAATTTGTTGCTATTTTTCAATTATTATTTCTTATCAAATATATAAATTGCCACATTTTAATTTATTCTGAAGGGAATGGAATAATAAGTTTATTTTGTTTTCTTTTAAAAGTTTTTTTTTTTAACATTTCAAAATCACTCATTTTAAAAAAATGAAAAATAATTATTTAGTTTTTCATCTCTTCCTCATGCTACATTGTTTTCAAAATTCACACCTATAAAAAGGAAATTAAATTCTTCACTATTGAAATTGAGGACACTTTCTATTGTATTCTCTTTGCCTTATGTGATTGTTTAATACTTTTATAATGCAGAATGTCTTATACATTATTAGTTAACTTTAAAATAATTATTTCTTTTTTCGTCATATTTCATCAATTTAAAATAATTATTTATAGTTTTTTCTCTTTAATTGTATTTATTTATATTGTTAAAATTTAAGTTTTAATTCAATTTTATTATTTAAATAAACTTATAACTTCCCATATAAAATACGAGATATTTACTAGCTAGTTCCTATACTTTTTTAATCGATAAATGTGTTATTTATATTTTTTTGTTATTAAGAGATTCAAACTCTATCCTCTTCTTTCTCCCTTCACTGTTAACCAAATCTTATAATCCCCTAGCTAGTTTCTATATCAGAAGAACGTATGGATGGAAAGTATGGTTTGTGTGGTATGACATTTTCTTTTTCCCTCTTCTCTTGAGGCCAAAAACGAAACTTTTTAAGTATTAGCAGGGACATATATAGCTAGCTAGGAAATTAATGAAGGGCCATAATAATAATACGTGGCTCGAAAAATGAAGTCGATAAATTGGAAGACATTGAGGTCCAAACATTATCTTATCCTATAGATTTTTCTTACAACTTATTCACCACTCGTTCCCGTTACTCCCCAGCAACCATAGTTTTCATTTTATTATTTTTTTTACAAGCAGCTCTAGAAAAATCTGCAAAGAATAAAACAAGAGGAGGAAATGCAACTTACTTGTTGATATAAGCTTCACATAGAGAAAGAGAGAGACAGTAAAGCCTTGTTGCTGCCATGGCCACCCACGCGGCTCTTGCTTCTACAAGGATCCCTACAAACGCAAGGTTCCCATCCAAGGCCTCTCACTCTTTCCCAACCCAATGCGCCTCAAAGGTCTATTTCTTGCATAATAATTAGCATGTCACCTGCATGGTTTTTTGGTTTCATCACCTTAATATATTTTTAACTTCACTTTACTTGAGCTAGCAGAGACTTGAGGTGACAGAATTCTCTGGGCTAAGATCCACTTCATGTATCACATATGCTAACAGTGCTAGAGAATCTTCCTTTTTTGATGTTGTAGCTTCCCAACTCACTCCCAAGGTTAGTTTCTTAATAGTTATATTTGAATCCATTCTCATCTGATTGGATGATCATGAGAGTTACCTTCTTGCTTGTATGGATTATAGATATACAGTAGCTCTTACTTTCTTTGTGTTATTCATTGAGGAATCTCAAATCAGCTCAATATATATCTTTCTTTCTTTTTCTACATAAGCTCAATATATATCTAGAAAATGTTAGATTCATAACATATATAACATGTATGCTATAGAAATTACCATGAAAAATGCATAGCTTTTTAATTATTACTTTTAAAACTATTTAATAAGCTATGAAGGGAATATCTTAAGTTCATAACTAATAGATGACATCTTAAGTAGGCCTTCTACGTTTGTTTATACTTTCTAAATTGCAAAAATTAAAAACAGACCAATGGATCAACTCCTGCGAGGGGAGAGACAGTGGCCAAGTTGAAGGTGGCAATCAATGGTTTCGGACGCATTGGTAGAAACTTCCTTCGCTGCTGGCACGGCCGAAAAGACTCACCCCTTGAAGTCGTTGTTGTCAACGACAGTGGTGGTGTCAAGAATGTAAGTTTTTAATTGGCTTGGCTGAGTTTGTTTTGTTGGCAAAAAAAGAATAGTTAGTGACCTAAACCTTCTGCTTCACATATATTCCTGCAGGCTTCGCACCTGCTGAAATATGATTCTATGCTGGGAACCTTTAAGGCAGATGTGAAAATACTAGACAATGAAACCATCACTGTTGATGGTAAGCCCATCAAGGTTGTTTCAAGCAGGGACCCTCTTAAGCTTCCATGGGCTGAGCTTGGAATTGACATTGTTATTGAGGTGAAAACCCCATTGCTTGACTTATTCCAAACATGATCCAATATTGTTTATTTATTGAAGAGCTGCTAAATAGATCAATGAGTGAATTTTTGTTCAGGGAACGGGAGTGTTTGTGGATGGCCCTGGGGCTGGCAAACACATCCAAGCAGGTGCTAAGAAGGTTATCATCACTGCTCCTGCAAAGGGTGCTGATATTCCAACTTATGTTGTCGGAGTAAATGAAGGGGACTATACTCATGAGATCTCTAACATTATAAGGTCCGTGACAACCAAAGCATTGCTCTGTGTGTGTGAACGAAACATTGGTTTTGTGCCAATTGATTGATTATTCATATTCCGTTCCTATTAAGCGGTTATATTTGCTTTTTCTTATACACTGTTTCTTCAACGTGCAGCAACGCTTCCTGCACCACAAACTGTCTTGCTCCCTTTGTGAAGATCCTGGATGAAGAGTTTGGTAAGCAAACACTCATCAACGTCATACTAGCAGTTATTATTTAAGAGAGATAATCCAGACTCAAAGTCACTTCCCTTTGGTCTATGTTTCCAGGAATTGAGAAGGGTACCATGACAACCACACATTCCTACACAGGAGACCAGGTACAATATTGATCAACAACCACAAGTTTGTTGAATCCAACCTTACTTTACTTACAATATATGTGTGTTCAAAGCGGATGTATCTAGTGAGAATGTTTTTTGATGTGAGAATGAGAAGAATAAATATTAGTCTTTAGATCTTATCTTATCATAAATAATCAAGATTAAAATACACAAGTTATAGAGTTTTTAAAAAGTCACATCACTTTTTTTAGTGATATGACTCATATTTACTTTTCTCATTTTTATATAAAATAACATTCTTACTCGATATAATAATTTCTACCAAGGCATGTTCCAACTGAGAATGGATAACTAGTTATATACAGCTAAGCAAGAATTGTGCATGTGTTTGGGCAGAGGCTTTTGGATGCTTCACACCGTGACTTGAGAAGAGCCAGGGCTGCAGCACTTAACATTGTCCCAACCAGCACTGGAGCTGCCAAGGCCGTGTCTCTAGTGTTGCCACAGCTGAAGGGCAAGCTCAATGGAATAGCGCTCCGTGTGCCTACACCCAATGTTTCAGTTGTTGACCTTGTTGTGAATGTTGAGAAGAAGGGTCTTACTTCTGAAGATGTGAATGCAGCATTCAGAAAGGCAGCTGAGGGGCCGCTCAAAGGTGTATTGGACGTGTGTGATGTTCCACTTGTGTCTATCGACTTCCGCTGCTCTGATGTTTCCTCTACTATTGACTCCTCCTTGACTATGGTCATGGGAGATGATATGGTTAAAGTGGTTGCTTGGTATGACAATGAATGGGGTTACAGGTTAGTTCACTCTCCATGTATAATAAACTCTCATCACTGACTCATTTTTTAAGCATTATACTCACTACATAGAATTAGATAAGAACATTTGTAATTTTATTTTTACACACAGTTATTCAATCATAAACTGTTATTTAGGGAGTTTGTTAACTTTTATAATTACTACTTTACAAGTTATACTAAGGAAGATTTCTCGTTATGCTAACATTGGATAGAAACTAAAGTCTTAAAACATTCATAATCATATCTCTTTTTATTAGTTGTTATTGTACGTCTCAGTATTCAGTTGGTTGAATTGAAGTTACTTGTTACAATGGATCACGTTATTGATGGTTACTGTGTTGGGGATTGCAGCCAAAGAGTGGTCGATTTGGCACATCTAGTAGCAAGCAAGTGGCCAGGGGCACCTAAAGCGGGGAGTGGAGACCCATTGGAGGATTTCTGCGAGACAAACCCTGCTGATGAGGAATGCAAAGTTTATGAATAGAGGACAGCCTTTTCTGATTTGATTACCATTACCAGCAGCAACCCATTTTTACTCTTTACCTTGTGTTAAGTATCATGTCAAAAAGAAGGAAATTGTTCAGACACACTGTCTGAGGAGAGATTTTCAAAGTTTATATTTATTTGCAGCCAATAATAAGTTTTGGCGTGACTGAATGAATATCGCCCATATATTGATTGATATTGAATTTCTGAACTCTTGTAACCGATTTGCAATTCTTCGAATCTTTTAATCATTGCATAGTAACAGTAAACATGCAAGTTATAGATATTGGAACTCAATACATCTTTAACTATTTAGCTAAACAAAACAAAACAATACTTTCTCCACCAACCACTCATGATATATATTTTGGGGCAACCACACATATGATATGAACCTAGCGAAGTACATATTTAAAAACTTTACTGGGTTTGAATTGGGTCAGCTGGCCCATCCAGTAGAAGAAATTCGGCCCAGTTGCTCGCCTGCTGGCTCGAAACTCATAAACACTTATTATAAGAAACTTCTATTTTAAGGGCAATGTCCCTTTTTGAAACTCATGAAAATAATTCACTGTTGACCATACGACTTACTGTCTCACTCACATGGCTGATGGCTCGATGCCCATGTCCCTCCACCACCATTTTGATATTGTTTTTTTAGAGTTTTCTTCTCCTTCCTTCTTGAGAGATATAGTATAAGAGTAAAATGTAAGTTAGAACTACCGGAAAAATGCTCTTTCCCAGGATAGTAATTACAGTATGATACAATCATATATAACAGGAAATTAAGCAACACTCTAACTCATTGTTTATTTAAATGGGAAAAGGAAAAGAATTAATGAGGATAGAATTAAGATGAAAGTTATTAACTTCCATTGTTTACTTATCGTTGAAATGAAAGAGAAGTTAATAATTTTTGGTAAGCCCCACATGATGAATGAATGAATCCTGATAAATTTAAAATAGATCGATGAAGTTAAAAAACATAAAAAGACAAAAAAATTGTAAAATTCACGACCAATTTCAATCCATTGGTTTTGGAGAGAAAGAAAGACGAACAGGTAAATTAAAATAGAAATTAAATTACGTTTATTTTTACGCATTTTTTCTTACAATTCACGACCAATTGTACAATTTACGCATTTTTTCTTACATTTTTTCATACATTAAAATAGAAATTAAATTATGTTATTTTATACATGCAATTTTTTTTATTTATTTTGCTTTCTACATGACTAGAAGCAAGAATATTAACTTATATAATTGTCTCACTTTATATATTATTTTTCTTTCCTTTTCCAATTACTTTCCTCTTAAACCAAATCTGCCATAAAGTATATGCAATCATGTTTAGAAATCCTGTGACCAGTTCTATATGCATTATCTTGTACAAATTAGATTTAGGAAAATGTTAGGTAGAGAAACTCAATGTGTTGAATTCAACACATAAGCAAAGAGATATAGGATGATTTGAATGATTAAGAAAGAAGAAAAAAAAAAGTGATGGATTCTATTTCATTTGTTAATAAAGCTAACCTTCTACTAATAATTTAATATTTGTCAATAAAAAATATAAAAAAAAAGGTATAGGTATCAAAGAGTTTTATGATGCCACAGGAGGAAAAAAGATTTAAAAAAAAAAGGATGAGAATTGAGAAGTGTCTTGAAACGCGTGTGATTATAATGGAGACTGAAGGCGAAATTTTGGGCAATATGGAGAAGGTTTGATGCCAAGGAGTCCCAGAAAACAAGCAAATAATCCACTTTTGATATTCCGCCAATGGCAGCAATGGGCACATGAACATATATGCAGAAGAAATGAATGCGAATACGCAGCAGCGAAAGTGGCCATTTTGATCCTAAACCCCTCAAAAACCACCGTTTCAGCAGCGTAATGTCATTATAATGAAGAAAGAGAGAGGATCCAAATACGCTACCCAGCTACACCTATGCTATTTTTTAGTTTCTTAAACTCTTATGATCATTCAGCCTTCGTTTCTTCATACGGACAAAAGATTCCCATTATCGGCCACGTCAATAAAGTTTATAAATACTTTCCTTTTTCCTCCATCTCTGCCTTTTTGTTGAATAAAGTTATAATTTCATTCACTATTTTCTCTGCCTCTTCAGTTACGAACTCAGCTGTACTGGCATGGCATCTACGACTAACTATTGTATCTATTAATGTCTACAACTAATGTTAATATTAATGCTAACTAATGAGTTACTTTTAAAGGTTTCATTCTATGATTTTGCTTCTAATTTTTCACTTATTTTGCTCTCAATTTCTAAAATTCTATGAATTTTATTTTCCCTTAATTGACAATCTATTATCGTTAGTTGATTTTGAAGTGATACTCTCTTGTTAATGTTACAATGCATGTACGTCGAGAGAAACAAAAAAAAAAAAAGGTTACAATACATGTGACATTGGTATAAAGTTAATGTTACATTAACATGCTAACGTAACACGTACAATTAGGAATAAAACTCACTAAGTTTTTAATAATTCTAAACTTAATTTTTTTCATACTACAAATAAAATAAACATAAACATATACTTACTTCCTATTTCAGCTACTTTTCCACCTCATTTTGTTTGCATCTCTCTTCATTTTCTATCAAATCACTTATATTATTTTTTAAAATTAATATAGTAATGATTTGATGTTAAATAAAAATTAAATTTGCACAACCGTACCGAGCAGTGGAGTATTCATGTTCATAATTCTAAATAAATAGAGACACTAACCTTGATAATGATATTAATTAATTAACCCTTAAATATGAAATAAATCGCGTTAGAAATGCAAAATAATCACATCATGTATGAAATAAACTTGATAGTACGAAGTTCAAGTGATACCTATGTGGAATGCAATATAATTGAACTGTTAAGATTTTCTGGTTATAAGTGAAGTGTTAACATGTTCTTTGTAATATACTTCAATTTTTTTTTTTAAAT
Organism: Glycine tomentella; assembly: GCA_007407185.1. Classification (NCBI taxonomy): domain Eukaryota; kingdom Viridiplantae; phylum Streptophyta; class Magnoliopsida; order Fabales; family Fabaceae; genus Glycine; species Glycine tomentella. The sequence goes on from PYAF01003572.1 coordinate 579,118, forward strand.
AAAACAAATTACACAATCATGTATATCTTCATAACTCCACATCTTTTAAATCATGTGACCTTTCCCTGAAAATTCCCAAGATACATCCTATGAGAAGAAAACTTTATAACTACAAATTAATAAATAATGAATGACATCAGAGTGTTAATTGTTTGAGTTTGCCGTTATTTCTGTCTGTATCCTCTTTGACTGTCTTCCCAGTTGATCTTCAAGCGATCTTTCATCTCCATTCCTCTTTCTTCCTTTACTCTTAGATGGATCTTCCTTCTCATCAATGAGTGTAAGAAATCTTTGAAAACGACCAGAAATTGAGCTAGCACTAGAAGCAGGTTCAGAAGGAGGAGATTTCCATAACTGGAACATAAGCTGCAGAAAATGCAAAACAAGAGCAATAAAGCAAGCTATCCCGCAAATGAGAAAGAGACCCCAGAAGCTTTTAAGCTGAAGACGATCTGAATCAATTTCAGCATTGTCTAAACTACAAGAGCTTCGTGTCATCCACTTATCATGAATCCGCTGTAGATCACCAGTTTCAGAAAGCTGTAGAATGGCAGTTGACATGTCTACAGCCAAAGGAGAGTCCCTAGGGAATGCCTAGCATGGCAAACAAAACGAGAATTATTAATTTTGATAACACAAACACCTTATGATGAGTTAGTCAGATGCATATATATATATATATATATATATATATATATATATATTAAAAAAAACTCCATATCTTTAAGCAACTTGAATGGGTAAGAAAGAAAAGAAAATCAAGGGAAAATGCAGCTGATATGATTGATTCAGTTTTTTTAATTAAAGATATTTGAAAGACAATCTAATCACCTAATATTCATGTTAACATAATTAAAACAAAACGAGTCTTGTGTTGTGAAAAACATTATTGAATAGATTAAATGATGAGTTGGCCTCAGCCACAGGCATATATAAGCAAATTAAAGAGAACAACGATGGTGAAAAGAAAAGGCAAGTAACTGAGGATGAAGATTTAAGTTCAATCTTGGCCAACCAAATTTTGATTCACTCTTCACATAAAAACTTTAGAAAGACACGCAATAACCACAGTTGCGACAGTGCATTCAAATATCCTTTTTTGATTCCACTGATTATCGATGTAAAAGATAGAGAACTAGAGATACTCACAAAACCCCAGCCACTTCTGGTGAACTCCTGACCTACAATCCTGAATGTGCACTGGCTTGATAAGAAGATTTCGACATACGGTCGTTCATCAACAATAGCAGCAACTCCTCCTCTTTTAGGACCAAGCTGGAGTGCCTTAGCATATTCTTCTGGAGATCCAAGGGCAATAAGCCTAGATTTGGCTATTCCTAAATCTTGAATCAAGTAATGTTCTGCAAATGAACCCACTTGGAACCCTATAGGTTCGTCACTAGCTTTTAAGCTCTCTATTCCACTGATAGGAGAATATAACTGCTGCACTGTGAGTATGGATGTTAAACTTGCAGTGTAGCTGGAAGTGAGGATCAAAACCACAAATAACCATATGAGCATCACCAACCGACCAAGAGAACTCATGGTATTCTCTCCTGCAGAAGGAATGAAAAAAATAAAAAACCAATAAAGCAGCTCCATTGTGTCCTTCCACCAAACAAAAAAATAACTGAAGTATCACTTACTGTGGGAAAAAAACAGAGTTGATAGGCTAAACCTGCAGACATGGTTAAAATAGATGGATCAGACACAATTGATTGCTGAGAATCATATCATGCAACTGCTCCACACAAAAATAAATGCCATAGTTTTAATTCTAAAATGCTTTTTGCATCCAATTGATAAGCATAATGGCATGAAAATCCAGTATATATGATGCTAACAAACAGACAGGTGCTACCAATGTTGTTTTCCATGGACCACAGCAAAGCTACTTATAGTTATAGTTTTCGTTTATAGCTTGAATATGTAAAAGGTATGCAACTATTATGCTAGGTACAACAGTAAGATAATGAAATAAATAACTGACCACAACATGGTTATAATTTGCTGCCTAGGTGGACCCCTGAACTCATCATTTATCCTGTGTTCCAGAATCCATACAACTATCCCAATGAAAAGGAAGAAACAAGCAGTCACAATCCACATAAGAGGAGTAAATGGCTGCAAGAAAGACCAACCACCAGAATTGATTTTCTTGAAAGGGGCCACCACAACAAGTCCAGACGCAGCATATGGCTGTGTAAAATCTACAATCCTTGTCCGGTTTGTGACAATAGCAATGTCACCAATGGCACCATCAAAGTACTGCACTAAGGATATGAATGGATTAACGAATTGAATAAAAATAACAATGCCACAAAATGTTAGCATACATAAAGGATCAGATTCATGAGGCAGTACTTACACCAGTTGTGATTAAGTTGACAAGTTGTGTGTAGCTTGGATTTTTGCGGCCATCTCCAAATGGGACAAAACGGTAAGGAACAGCATAAGGCAACAAGTTTACTGCTGCTGTGAATACATCAACACAGAAACCTTTAAACATCTCTGTTCCCTGCACCGGTGCCACAAATTCACGGTAACTGACTCGGATAGGCACACCAATTCTCAATTGTCTACCATTGTTTGGGAAGACCCACCCACGAGGTTTAGATAATGTTTCTCCAGGCCATATCACACTGTATAGCTTCTGATTTGCACTTGATCTATTAGGTGGCTTTGCATACAATATCTCAGGAGATACAATTGACAGACCAGAATAGTTGGACCAGTAACCAACCCTCCTAAGGCCATTTCCAACCACATTAAGGACGTCATAGGCAGGATGAACAAGAGACCGATCTGGTTCAAATTTCATTTGACCTGACAATCCAACAAAGTCACTCTGCAATATGTTCTTCAACAGAAGAGTTCCATTGTCAAAAATGCTCATTGCATCAAGGTTAAGATCACCTCCCTTATCACCACTTAAACTTGTGTAATTGGTACACGAAACAATCCCACCCTGACTGAAAAAAGCATCAATAGCCCGTGCAACCAGCCAAACAGAATCGTAAGCATAGAGGCCATAAGAATGTAATCCCAAAGAGCCACCAGTTAACTTCTTCCACCTAGAGAGAAATGCCCTTTTTCTATCCGAATCAGGTGTATGCTGGCGCAAAACAAGCACTCCTTGGAGAACATCCATTGTCTCTGAAGGGAGAGAAGAGGAATCCAGAAAAGAAGATAGCCAGTCTGTGACTATCCACACATAGCCATTGTTTGTCATCCCAAGATAACGTGCCAAATTGAAAATCATAAAACCAGAATCAGTTTGTGCATGGAGAACAATGACCCGAGATTGCATCAGTGCCACTTTCACAAGTAAACTTGTAATTTCACCCCGGTCAACTTTGGTTCCTGAGTTAATTCCTTCTTTGAAGGAGATTCTACAACGCCTTGCAGCTAGTTCATCATCCAATGCGGCCACGCCATTTCGCCCATAATCATCATCCACATATATGGCAATCACCTCCTTCCAACCATAATAATCAATAATCTCAGCAACTGCCTTCATTTGGTACAAATCACTCTGTGTTGTCCTCACAAAGAAAGGGAACTGCAGCGATGAAAGGGTGGGGTCTGTAGCGGCAAATGACACTAAAGGAACCCGGAGTTCATTTGCAACATGGGATATTATGTGGGCAGTCACAGAAGATTGTGGCCCTATGATAGCAATCACATCAGTCTCCATGAACCGCAAAGCTGCAATCAATACAACATATGTATTTATCACCGAATCTAAGCAACACAAACAAGTAATTATATATAAAATTAAAGGACAAAGGTGTTTTTGGTACTTTTCTTCAAATCAGAATTAGAGTAATCTGCACTAGATTGAAGAATAGAATAGAAAAGATTACCTTGAACCATGCCTACGAAACCACTGTGATTGGAATTTTGCATAGAGAGAACAAGTTGAGTTCCATGTAGAATGGTTTTGTCGGCGTTGACATCTTTGACGGCTTCCTCCAAAGTAATTTTAGCGACTTTCCCAAGAACAGAATCGATGTTGAAGATTGCTCCAATGTGCACAACGGCGGGTCTTGAGGACGACACATTTGCAGCCGCCACAAAAGGAGTTACTGATGATACTCCCAAACACGACACTACCCAACAAACAACCCAGAACAAATTCATCTCAACCAACAACGAATTGGCCTCTAATTTTTTAATCATCCACTCATTGCACCCGATTCCAACGGTAACCTTGTACAAACCGATCAAAGGAAAGAATTTCAAAACCCCTTTGTCAAAACAGCGAAACCATGTCGAAAGGATTATGGAAAACTGCAACACGCAGGATGTAAGGTGGTCATTAAGCGAGCAGAAGAACAAACAAAAGTAGTGGTATTAGAAAGCGAAGCACAAAAGAAATAATCAGTATAAATATAATAGTAGTACTAGATTTAGAAATTGGATACGAGGTGAAAAAAAAAACATAAGAGGTGAATGTCTGTGATGTCGGCTTGTCTGTGGTGGTGGACTAATACCGTGTTTGGGATGTAAATTTCAGAATGGTTCTAACTTTTAACTCCTAAACGCGATTTCTTCACCTTAAAAAATATTGCACGTGGGAGTGGGACTCGCATCAGCTGCAAATTGTGAATAATTGATTAATTAATAATAAAGCGTTGTGCGTGGAAACCTTATCGGTGGGGTGTCCCTTTACATGTAGATATTTATGATACTATGATAAATATTTGAACGACGCATTAACGTCTTTCAACCTGAAGCTTCCTAGATTCTCCTTAATAAATCTCCAATTTCAAACGTGCTATTGCCCCGCCAAACCAACAAGAAAGGAAACCAGCTCAAGAATTTGTTGACCTCATTTTAGGTACTGAGAGTCTGAGACGCCTCATTCATACTGTATCAATTTTGTTAAACAGACATTTTCAGTCCTATCTTTACAACATATATTGCCGGTGGGCGTAGCTCAGCTGGCAAACAGGGAGTGATACCAGGGGTAAGACCCGGGTTCGACACCTTGCAAGAGGCAACGGAACTCCATTTCTTGTTTGCTAGACTGTGATTATAGTCCAATTTACATCCTCACATTGGTATCCGGCCGCTGGTGTTGTGGGGGCCGTTGGGGTATGTGGCTTATCATACCTTTTTTACAACATATATTAACTCATATCGTTTTGGGTCCTATTTATTTTAATTTCAATTCATTTATAACTTTATTATTTGTCAATCAAATCATAGATTATATAATTCGTCCAAAAAAAGGAATGATGATGACCTTTTTCTTATGACGGGATTGTTACTTACTCATTGGTTTACTTTTAAGGCTCTTAGTATCTTTAGTATATTAATTAAAAAAATAATAATATATAAATCATAAAAAACGTAAAAAAAATATGAACAGTATAATTTTTTTTCTTTTCATAAAAGTATTTCAATTTTAAATTCTTTAACCAATATTCTTAGGACATTAATTAATATTTGTTTTATTTAAAGAATGTTGTTAACCGATTTTATTAGAACATTTATTAAGAAATTTTAAAAATAAAATATTTATTATGAAGATCACAAAAAACACAAATAATATAATTTTGTGTATCTCAATAAAAAATTAATTTCTTAATTTCTTAACCAATTTTCCAAAAGGGCACGAGATAATATTTGTCTTATTTAAGTATTAAGTGCCAGAAACGTTTTTTTTTTCCAGTTATTTTGAAGCAATATTTGTTGACGTGCGCTCAGGAAAAAGATAAAATTAAGTGGCGGATTAAGATAATTAAATATGACATTTAGAATTTGATGTTTAGATAATAAAGTTTATTGAATAAAGCGTGAATCGTAAACTTTTTACACTTTATTTTTAAATAAATTGTGTAAGATTTGTTAGATAAAACAAGACTTTCCATGTAAAGCAAAAATAAAAAATTAGATTTAATTGATTAAACAAGACTTGTACAAACTTTATGTCATGATATAACATAAAATATATTAGAAAAATGTGTTAATGTTTAATACTTCAATATATAAAAATAGAAGTTTCTGTTTTTTTTTCTTCTTTCTTTTAATATGCTTTCCGTGAGCACAATTAAGAAGTTTTCTCCTTTTTCCCATGAAACACACCAAGAATAATCTAAACTGTCTCGAATGAATTTTTGTTTCACAAGAGCAAGTATCTATTTCATTTTGCTTTGAAATATCAAATCATATAGTAAAAACTTTAACTTTGATAATTTATTTCCAAAATTGTGAACACTACTACAAGTTCACTAACATCTTAAATGTGATTGAAATTTGTTTATATATTTTATTTAAATTTATGAAAACAATTTACAATACTTATAAATTCTTTTTTATGTATTTTTAAAAAATAAATTTATAACCATTGAATTAAGTTATTTATTTAAACTCATCCTTAATTTAAATGATAAAAAACTTTATGTTATGCAATGTTTTGAGACAAAAGTAATAAATTAGTCCATGTTTAAACTAAAATTTATAAATTTTAGTTTGAATTTAACTTAAGTAAGTTTGCATGAGTAACTCAAGTCTTACTTTTATATAATAAGGTTTTTAGGCAAAATTTTCATTACAAACGTATTTTAAGATTAATCTATATGTTTTGTTCTTCTTTATAAAATTACAATTGAGGTAGAAGTCATTTTATCAATGGATTGAAATCTTTATTTTTGCTTTTATCATTTGGATTAGAATGTGTGTTATAACATTTTCAACCACAAACCAAACATACACTCAAATATAAAATAAATTTATTCTTCAAAGTCAGTTAGGAATTCTTCAAACAAAACCCCAAACATGCCCTTAAATGTTGACAAATATATGAAAATCAGTTACACTCTTAAAAAAGTTTAAACTATTCCATGTATTAATGGTGACGTTGACATCCATGTATACTTATGAGGTACCAGTACTTGTATATATGTTTGATTAACAATACTCTCTCCATCGCATAATAATAATTATGTAAGAAGAAAAAAATAAGTTATAAAATAATTATTAATTTAAAATTTTAATATAATATTAATTTTTGTCACTTATAATATTAATGTGGATAATTAAAACAAAAAATAATTAATAATGATAAAGTTAATTTTATAAAATTATTATTTTTATTATCTATTTATTATTATTTTTTTATTTGTATAAAATAATCCAACATGATCATTAGAATATAATGGAGGGGTAGTATTCATGCAAAAAAAAACAGTATTTTATTGATTAAAATACTTTTCAAAATACTTAAGAATAAAATCTTAAAATGTCTGCATTTATAATATTTTAATTTTATACTTTCATTATTAAAAAAAAAGTCATAAGAAGATAAAGTTTCGCTTATGACAAATCATAGGTTTAAACTCTTATTTATCTCCTTGATGTGTAATAAAAATAAATCATTTATAATTTTTTGAGTCCAGAATTTTTTCTATTTTAAAGTATAACATGATTCCTTCTCCATAATTTTTTAATTAAAAACTAATATTTTCTAGAATAATTTTCATATCTATATTTTTATATTTGATTTAGATTAACAATTACTGATTACGATGCATAATTTGTTAATTTACGTCTAAATCTAAAAGTTTGTGCTTTGCGGACACTTTTGTAGAATTGTAGCTTTAGCATCATGTTAGGGGAAATAAAAGATAGATATGTATTGGAATAAAGATGAAGATTTGTGTGGGGGCAAAGCAAAGACACCGTCCTTTCCTTCTTTTGGTATAAAAATAGATATAAAATAGTTACTATAACAAAAAATAGAAAAAAAGATGTTATAAAAATATTATATAAATAATACAACACTTTAATAAAAAGAAAAGAATAAAGAGAAAAATGTTATAAATAACATGAAAAAAAAATGTCTGTTGACGCCGTCCAAATAATAAAATTCCAGCCTTTTCAACCGATCTTCTTTTGTCACCTGCCCTCATGTTCATATATAGTATTGGCACAAATTTTTCCCTTTTTCTTTTAATATTTTAATCTTCATCGCCATAACCATTAGCCAGCTTTGATTTGCATTTGCACATAGTTCGATCAAATGGATTTGCAGTTTTACATTTGTGGCTTTTTTGGTCTTGAAGTAAAAGATGGAAATAAATTAGTGTACCGATACTGGTGTCAAATTTTCTGTGAACTTAATGGTCTTTCTCGTTGGATGGAAGAAAATAAAAAAAAAAGAAGAAAAAATTAAAATTTGAATAGGAAAGAAAAGAGAATAAAAAATTTAAATTTTTGTAATGATAAAATAATTTTTTCTTTCATTTTGTCTTTTAAACAAGTATAATAAAATATTTTATTTAGTTATGTTTTTTTTCTCTGTTTTTTTCTTTCACTTTCTCTCTTATTAAATAAACCATAAAAGAGTCAAACTATTCAAATATAAGATAGTAGTATTAGATTACTTTCATCTTGAATATATTTGATATGAAAATTTTAAAAATTAATAAGAATATCACACATTTAGACTCTACTTTGATTTAAATCTTTCATCTCATTTAATTTCTTTGACTTTTACATTCATTTTATTCATTAAACCAAACATATCTAAGTGAAGAGTAGTTGCACTAAGGGAAAAGGGGCGAAGGAAGAGAAAGATGGAAATTCCAAAGGAGCGAAATTAATAATTAGTATATTATTGCCACAACATTTTGTGGACAAGGGGGTGACTGCCCCTGTTTCAACTTTCAACTTCCGTCCTTGCTTACATTTGTATATATATAAAAAATAATTCTGTCAATTTGTATGGAGCAGCAGTGTTGAATTTCAAGGGGGGTAGTATTAATTATTAAATCACCCAAAAGTAACATAAGAATAGCGATGCTTGGGAATTGATGGGTCCTCTTTCAAGGGGGGTAGTATTAATTATTAAATCACCCAAAAGTAACATAAGAATAGCGATGCTTGGGAATTGATGGGTCCTCCATTAATCTTAAGGGTAGCACATCATTTAGATAATGAATTGCGTCTCTTCTCAAGTCCAGGTGTGAATGAGTAGCAGTGCACACATGACAAATGCGTTCAGCAGGACATATATTTTAATGATTGAGTAGTAGCTAACTAGCTATAGATATAATATTCAGGTGTGAATGAGTATCTGTGCACGCTCTGCTTTTTGTCAATATCTCAGTCTTTCATTGGTCACTACACAACAACTAAAAAAAGAGAAAATTAAAATACATTTTTAGTCTTTTTATATTTATGATTAAATTTACTTTGGTTTTATATCTTTTAGAACAGTTTAATTTAATTTTTTAAGTGAGTTAAAATGATATTTTGAAAACAAGAATCATTTTTAATTTTGAGACACAATTTTATTTTATTTTATAATAATTTAAGACTTGAAACTTGTCTTAATTATTTGAAAATATTAAGCTGATATTTTTTTTACATTAAACTAACTTGAGTGATCATGGAGAATGAGTGTCAATTTATCACTTTCATCATAATTCATAATCCATTGTTTCACCACTGTGAACTCCCAAAAACATAGCCATAAGCCATTGCACTTCAGCGTTTACTCAAACAAAAGTTATAAGGTTGAAGTAAGAAGTGAGGGAGGAGACTTATGTTCGAAAACCTTCCACAAACAATTAACATTGATCGATAAAAAAAACTTACTTTCAAACACCCAACCCACCAACTATCATACTAAGTCTAAGACCAACATAACACAACATAGAATACGCCCACATGCTGGCCGGTCACTACAACCACACCAAGCCCCAGGTTTCGTTTTCCACTTGCAGGATTGTCACTGTTAATATGATTTTGTGTCGAAATCATCACCATCACCATCACCATCACCATATTGCCCATGCACATGTGATCACTTGTTCGATGCCCACCATTTTCTTTGATTCCTTTGCTTTCTACTTTGTCTTCCATCGTACAAGTTGAGGCCCCTTTTTTATAAGTAACTGTACCATTACTTGAATAACAAATGATTTCTTACACAATTTCTACTAGTACAATAGAATGTGTCCATAAATATAGCTTAGGCAATCATGTGTTGAAACAATCAACATTCAATTCCTACAATCTCCTTAGAGCACCTTTAGTGCTAGATCCCAATTTGGGATCTTACCTTACTTTTTGGCGGACCCCACACTGTCACGTAGAATTGAAGATCCTCAAAGATCTGTAACATTTTTTCCTTTATTGGTAGATCTCAATTTGAGATCTTAGATAACTTTTAATGGGTCCCACATGGACCCCACTTTTAAATTTTTTTAATTTTGATTAAATTAAATTTAATTAATTTAGTAATAAATTTTAATTAACCAAACATAGAAAAAAAATATATTAATATTAAGAAATGATAAAATTTAAATAATTTTATTTATAACTAAATGT
>PYAF01003572.1:617596-640497 GCA_007407185.1 Glycine tomentella
ATAAAATAAGCTTGAAATGTATGGGAGAGCAGTGGAGAGCGAGGATCCTCCAACAACCTCGACATCAATAATCGATAATAATTTTATAAACACAACAATAACAATATCCATCCTTTCTAAACCTCTAAACAATCATCACGAGCTAACACTAACAGTCCAATACACCCTTAAGTAAATTGAGGCCTTCTGCCGATATACTTCTCCTGACTCGAGAAGGAGGTGTCTCTATCCTAGGAGGTGGATCTGGGGAGAAACATATCAGGATAACTGTCAAATTATCACACGAGTTACGCTTAAGAGCCTCTCTGACCAACTCTCTTGAACACCTTTGAGGATCATTATGTATCATCAATTCTTTCCTTGCCATGGTTACAGCACATTGGTTACTCATTACATCCCATAGGCCGTCGCAGCCCATAATCAAGAACTCATCATCCTCAGTCAGGTTGATTTCCTGCAGCTCTGGCTCAGCACTCAAGGGGTAGGCAGAACCCTTGTGACCCTTCATGTGCCAATCTCCTAAGGCACGGGAAACAGATAACTGGCCATTCAAGTATCCATCATATACCACTCCGCCAAGTTTCTCAATCCTTAGCCTTTCTGAAATGCAATCTGGTTTCTGGTCTTTTGACATCTCAATTGCTCTACCTCGCCTCCCCAGTACAGCTCGACAATCCCCAGCATTGGCAACTATCATGGTCCTGTCAACGATGAAATTTTGCAAATTGAGAAAGATAGCCAATAAGACAAGAAATCATGCAACTAGGTGCATTTGCAGTCTCCACATGGGATAATAAAATGCATGTTGATAATTCATAAGTTTCTTCCACTAACTTTTTGCCTTTCATCTACGAAGAGGAAAAAAATCACTTCCATTGTTTCTTAAAATTTGGGATTTGGTTCCTTTATAGTAATAAGGATAAAGTAAGTAATCTCAGACATTGATGAAAAAATCAAAGTTTGATATCTAAGCTCTAAAACATTTATGATTTACTATGTTTATGTACGCAATAATGACGATGAAGATTACTTACTTTATCCTTTAAAGTGAATTACTCACTTTAAAAAAAACTAAGATCCTAGAAATTTTTTCCCATATAAATTATGATTAAACAATTAAAAGCCACTACAATACAATGTTGCTGAATGCTGCTAGGGGGCTATGTACTAATGTACCAACTTCCATTTATAAATTTTAGGATCGAAAAACCAAATATAGGAAGGCAACTAATACTTGCCAATTGCCATAATTAGTGTAGTTGATACTGAATCATGGAAATTAATATAATCATAATGGAAGTTGATTACCTTCCGAATACAAGAGCAGTTAAAGCAGTGGTGCCAGATGAGATATCAAGCGAACTAGAATCTGCAAATGCATAATCGGCTTTTAGAAACGCACTTGTAATTGCCTCCCCCACGCAAGTTGGAAAATGGGAGTCCTCAACTATGAAACTGAGGATGTTATTTCGTATGAACAAAGCTGCATCTGTACCCCCATGGCCATCAAACACCTGAACAATGAGTAGAAGTTAATCAATTGTTGAACTTAACATGCAAACAAAAAATAGAGTCTGAAACACCCAGACGAGCAACAAAATAAACGGACTATAACAGTATCTCCCAGCAAAAAAATAAATTATTTGCACTCTAATCTATATAACTCGTTTGGACTAATTTTCAGCTGTGTCAAATTTTAATGGATATCAAAACATCAGATATAAGACATTTCATGAGTATTATAGGAGCCAAGAAAGGTTGGATTCAAAACAGTGGTTATAGAACACAAACTTTCTGATTAAGCATATGATCCTAATTCCTGAGGGGGGCAAGAAAAATGTATCCAAGTAACTTGTAAGCCATGTATTAATGGAAAAATCAAACTTAATGTATGTAAACTAAAAAGTCAGGTAAAACAAAAACAAAATATATACGAACCCCATAAAAAGCTCCAGGTAAAGGAATAGTTGAAGCAGGACCTATATGCTGAATAAGATTATCTATACATATGTGTTCGTCTTCCATATACTGTTTAGGTCCTCTTTCAGCACAGCTTCCTGACCGAAGTATTGGTAGAAACTCCGTCTTTTCTTCAGAAGATGACTTGCTCCCAGTGACCCCCACATCCAAACACTTAAAAAAGGGGAGAGAAACAGACAAAATTAGATAATCAAAGCTTTCCAAGTTACTATGACAAAGGGACAATAAGAATTATACGTGTGTGCTAAAATTGAACTGAATTTCAGAAGCAGTTGGAAAGAATATCAAATCTTTACATCATGTAAGTTTATATTAGTTCTGCAAGATGAATCATAAATATTGACTAAAGCATTACAAGAAAATTACAAAAATTATAAGCCAACAGAGAAAGGAGATAAAAGACCAACTGAAAATAGTAGCTAGCAACAAAAGACAGTGATATCGAGAAGCTTTTTAAACCAAATTGTCAAAACATAACAAAAGATTAACAAAGACATAACTGATGAAGATGACAAACTTACCAAATCTGCTACGGCCAGCAATCTGGTGGTGCTAATGCTGTGCCTCAAAGTCGAAGCATGGCGTGGAGGCTTACCCTTAGTCATCGGTTTTATATCATTCAAATCCCCTGATTTCTGATCATCCACCACAAATGCACTGTCTTTGTCCTCTAACATAGTTAACGAAGGAGGAAAATCCATTTCCACAGGCATAGTCGCTACCAAATCATACATATAAAAACCCACAACCAAAAAGAGAAACTTTTTTCCACAATTATGTGGAGTAGTGCATTTCACAGTAGATCATGAACGGAACAGTTATTAGGGTCCCACTAAAGTAAATGTACGGTGGGTCTCAAGTGAAATGTTTGGATCCTGTAGGTATGAGAATTCTAACTGAATTGGGTATTGAAAATAGAAGGTAGCAAGGAATGATTGGATCCAACCCAATATTCTTCTAATGATGATGTAGAAAGACGACCAAGTCTTAGAACACAGTATTGGGATCAGGTAAAGGAAGGAGGGAGGGAGTAGGTCATGGAAAACATTAAATGATGCTAAAATTTTCACATTAGAAATGGAAATAGGACCGAAAATTGCGGTTGAAGGAAGCGTCCACGTCCACAAACCAAGAAAAAAAAGAAACCAAAGGAGTTAGCCACCTAACCTCCAAAATAACTACTAATCTTGTGGGAAAAAGGAACAGTCTTGGAGATGGTGACGATGAAGGAAGGAAAGCAGGGAAACCTAAAACGATTGTTCCAAGTTCCAACAAACAAACCCAGGCTAGAAGGAAAAATAATTAACTAAGCACGGTTTTGCTTAGCGACCGGCGATTCCAGTAAAATATTTTCTGCCTATGGCGGTTCTGGATGGGGAATTGTGCCACGTGCAGCGCTCGTATTGGGTGTTATGGATGGCCTAGAGCGGATTGCTACCTAGCTGTTGGATCTGTGTTCATGTAAATGGACGGCTGAGCCTGAGTTTGCCCTTTTAAACGTGCTAAAAGGCTAGGGAAAGGCCTCGGATTCTCAAAGTACACGCGTTTAGACATGATTGGGTGGTTCGTGGTAGTGAGAGTAAGCTAAGATAAAAAAATATAAAAAAAAAAAAAAAACATAAATGATTTGGTATGCTTTTTCGATTATCCTTACGTCCACGTGTCCAAGACGAGGGTTTCAAGATATAAATATATCTGGATCTCAAAACAGATACTTTCTACCATGTAAACTCAAATCAACATGTGATATTTGAAAAAAACAACCCGATTAATTTTAATAAAAATGTATTTTTAATATATAAGTTATATTATAACTAAAATTCATAATTGATAAATATATTTGAATATATAAATTATATTTTAGATTTATAATAAATAGTTTAAATTATGACATAAGATTGTTTTTAATTATAAATAATTGTTTAAGAGAAGTTATTGAAATTCAAATTTTCTATGGAGTTTAAGAAAAAAAGAATTTGATTGAAAGAGATAGACAACTAAGAAAATCAAGTATAGAAGTAAATATAGAAAAGAATAATTCAAATAAAGAGAAAACTTTTTTTTTTTGCTAATTGTGAGAGTAATGTGTGAAATGCACATTTTTATAAAGAAGTATAAGAGAAATATTTGAGAGAACATAAAGAATTAGAATTTTACTCTTCAAGTTACATATTCTAATTTACAATATAGGAATTTATTATATTTATATTTGATATCATATTATTTAATATGTTTAATATATTGTGTATTTGACAATAAAATTAAATTTTCATTAAGACAATTATATTGCAAGAATAAATTGAAATTATATAATGATATTGATATTTTTTACCGCATATATTGATATTTTTGAAGAAAAAAAATAAAACTCTTACAATATGTTTTTGAAAAAGCATTTTGTTTAGATGGGCAAGTTAGGACTAAATTTCAGTAACTAATAATAATAAGAAGTTTTTATTATAGAAAAAAACTATTTAATTTAAATATATAAAAGTGAAGCGAATACTTTTTTAGTAATAAAAAAAGTTTTTTGGTTGTTGAAATTAAAGTTGATGTCAGTAAAATTGTTTTTAAAAAACACTTGCATATTTATCAACTAAATGATAATAAAGGGGTGTTTGATTAATTTTTTTCTTTTGAAATAGATCTCATAATTTCTGTTGTTTTCTTTCTAACTTAGCATAACATATATAGCTCGTATGTAAGAATTGAGATATGATTTTGCGTGTTTACCCTTTTGACTAATTAAAGGATACATGCATCATATGGTTATTTTATTTATCGGGTAGGACTTTTCTATTACTAGCAAAGGAATGAACATTTATTATATGTCTATTGGGATTGGGTAGTTTCTATTCCTTTTGCGATATGATGTTTTGTCCAGAGGTGAGGATTGGGTAGACTTTAAGGAGATTGTAGGTATTGAATGTTGATTGTTTCAACACATGATTGCCTAAGCCATTATTTATGGACACATTCTATTGTACTAGTAGTATTGTGTTAGCCAACAGTAAGAAATCATTTGTTATTCAAGTAATGGCACAGTTACTTATAAAAAAAGGGCCTCAACTTGTACGATGGAAGACAAAGTAGATAGCAAAGGAATCAAAGAAAATGGTGGGCATCGAACAAGTGATCACATGTGCATGGACAACATGGTGATGGTGATTATTTCGACACAAAACCATATTGTTATGTTGGGGTCTTAGACTTAGTATGGTAGTTGGTGTGGGTTGGGTGTTCGAAAGTAAGTTTTTTTTTTTTTTTTTTTTATCCATCAATCAATGTTAGTTGTCAATCGGAGGATTTCGAACACAAGTCTCCTCCCTCTTCTTACTTCAACCTTATAACTTTTGTTTGAAAGTAAAGGCTGAAGTGCAATGGCTTACTGCTATGTTTTTGGGAGTTCACAGTGGTGAAACAATGGATTATGAATTATGACGAAAGTGATAAAGTGACACTCATTCCCCATGATCACACAAGTTAGTTTAATGTAAAAAAGATATCAGCTTAATATTTTCAAATAATTAAGACAAGTTTCAAGTCTTAAATTATTAAAAAATAAAATAAAATTGTGTCTCAAAATTAAAAATGATTCTTGTTTTGAAAATATCATTTTAACTCACTTAAAAAATTAAATTAAACTGTTCTAAAAGATATAATACCAAACTAAATTTAACCATAAATATAAAGGACTAAAAATGTATTTTAATTTTCTCTTTTTTTTAGTTGTTGTGTAGTGACCAATGAAAGACTGAGATATTGACAAAAAGCCGAGCGTGCACTGATACTCATTCACACCTGAATTTTATATCTATAGCTGCTGAACACATTTGTCATGTGTGCACTGATACTCATTCACACCTGGACTTGAGAAGAGACGCAATTAATCATCTAAATGATATGCTACACTTAAGATTAATGGAGGACCCATCAATTCCCAAGCATCGCTATTCTTATGTTACTTTTGGGTGATTTAATAATTAACACTACCCCCCTTGAAATTCAACACTGCTGCTCTATACAAATTGACAGAATTATTTTTTATATCTATACAAATGTAAGCAGGGACGGAAGTTGAAACTTGAAACAGGGGCAGTCACCCCCTTATCCACATAATGGTTTAATGAATAAAATGAATGTAAAAGTGAAAGAGATGATGAAAGATTTAAATCAAAATAGAGTGTAAATATGTGAAATTCTTATTAATTTTTATTTTTTTTTATCTCAAATATATTCAAGATGAAAGTAACCAAATACTACTATCTTATACTTTAATAATTTGACTCTTTTATGGTTTATTTAATAAGAGAGAAAGTGAAAGAGAAAAAATAAAGAAAAAAAAAACATAACTAAATAAAAAAAAATTCTTCTACTTGTTTAAAGACAAAATGAAAGAAAAAATTATTTTGTCAATACAAAAGTTTAAATTTTTTATTCTCTTTTGTCCGATTCAAATTATAATTTTTTTTCCTTCTTTTTTCTTATTTTTCTTCCATCCAACGAGAAATGCCATGAAGTTCACAGAAAATTTGACACCAGTATCGGTACACTAATTTATTTTCATCTTTTACTTCAATACCAAAAAAGCCACAAATGTAAAACTGCAAATCCATTTGAGTGTCTAAGTACGTACGGAAGATTAGGTTTTGCATTTTTTACGATGAGTTAAAGTTTTATAAAGTAAAACGAACGCGCAAGTGCAAATGCAAATCAAATAATGGCTATGGCGATGAAGATTAAAATATTAAAAGGAAAAGGAAAAATTTGTGCCAATACTGTATATGAACGTGAGGGCAGGGGACAAAACAAGATCGGTTGAAAAGGCTGCAATTTTATTATTTGGACGGCGTCACAGGCTTTTTTTTTCATGTTATTTATACCATTTTTCTCTTTATTCTTTTCTTTTTATTAAAGTGTTGTATTATATAATATTTTTATAACATTTTTTGTCTCTATTTTTATACCAAAAAAAGGAAAGGACGGTGTCTTTGCTTTGCCCCCCACACAAATCTTCTTTATTCCAATACATATCTATCTTTTATTTCCCCCAACATGATGCTAAAGCTACAATTCTACAAAAGTGTCCGCAAAGCGCAAACTTTTAGATTTAGACGTAAATTAACAAACTATGCATCGTAATCAGTAATTGTTAATCTAAATCAAATATAAAAATATAGATATGAAAATTATTCTAGAAAATATTAGTTTCTAATTAAAAATTATGGAGAAGGAATCATGTTATACTTTAAAATAAAAAAAAATTCTGGACTCAAAAAATTATAAATGATTTATTTTTATTACGCATCAAAGAGATAAAATAAGAGTTTAAACCTATGATTTGTCATAAGTGAAACCTTATCTTCTTATGACTTTTTTTAATAATGAAAGTAAAAATTAAAATATTATAAATGAAGACATTTTAAGATTTTATTCTTAAGTAATTTGAAAAGTATTTTAATTAATAAAATACTTTTTTTTGGGCATGAATACTACCCCTCCATTCTATTCTAATTATCATATTAGATTATTTTACACACATAAAAAATAATAATAAGTATATAATAAAAAATAATAATTTTACAAAATTAACCTTATTATTATTAATTACTTTTTAGTTTTAATTATCCACATTAACATTATAAGTGAAAAAAATTAATATTATATTAAAAAGTTAAATTAATAATTATTTTATAACTTATTTTTTTCTTTTTACATAATTATTATTATGCGATGGAGAGAGTATTGTTAATCAAACATATATACAAGTACCGGTACCTAATAAGTATACATGGATGTCAACGTCACTATTTTTCATATATTTGTCAGCATTTAAGGGCGTGTTTGGTGTTTTGTTTGAAGAATTCCTAACGCAGTTTGAAGAATAAATTTATTTTGGCAACATATTTGAGTGTATGTTTGGTTTGTCGTTGAAAATGTTGTGACACACATTCTAATCCAAATGATAAATGCAAAAATAAAGATTTCAATCCATTGATAAAAATGATTATTACCTCAAACATAATTTTATAATGGAGAACAAAACATGTAAATTAATCTTAAAAATATGTTTGTAATTAAATTTTGCCTAAAAACCTAGTTATATAAAAGTAAGACTTAAGTTACTTATGCAAATTCGATTTGCATACTTAAGTTATATTCAAACTTAAATTTATAAATTTTAGTTTAAACATGCACTAATTTATTACTTTTGTTTCAAAACAGTGCATAACATAAAGTTTTTTATCATATAAATTAAGGATGAGTTTAAATAAATAACTTAATTAAATGGTTATAAATTTATTTTTTATTATAATTATTGTAAATTGTTTTCATAAATTTAAATAAAATATATAAAAATTCTTTCAATCACATTTAAGATGTTAGTGAACTTGTATTAGTGTTCACAATTTAGGAAATAAATTATCAACGTTAAAGTTTTTACTGTATGATTTGATATTTCAAAGCAAAATGAAATAGATACTTGCTCTTGTGAAACAAAAATTCATTCGAGACAGTTTAGATTATTCTTGGTGTGTTTCATGGGAAAAAGGAGAAAACTTCTTAATTGTGCTCACGGAAAGCATATTAAAAGAAGAAGAAAAAAACGGAAACTTCTATTTTTATATATTGAAGTATTAAATATTAACAAATTTTTCTAATATATTTTATATGTTGTTATATCATGAAATAAAGTTTGTACAAGTCTTGTTTAATCAATTAAATCTACTTTTTTTTTTTCGCTTTACATGGAATTATGAAATGCCCCACGTCTTGAACCCGGAACTGTCTACGACTCTACGTTTTATCTATAAAAAAAAAAAAAAAAACGTTTCTGGCACTTAATACTTAAATAAGACAAATGTTATCTCGTGCCCTTTTGGAAAATTGGTTAAGAAATTAATTTTTTGTATTGAGATACACAAAATTATATTATTTATATTTTTATGATCTTCACAATAAATTTTTTATTGTTTTAATTTCTTAACAAATGTTGTAATAAAATCGGTTAACAATATTCTTTAAATAAAACAAATATTAATTAATGTCGTAAGAATATTGGTTAAAGAATTCAAAATTAAAATACTTTATTAAAAGATTAAAAAAATTACACTGTTCATACTTTTTTTTACGTTTTTTATGATTTATATATTATTATTTTAATTAATATACTAACTAAGAGCATTAAAAGTAAACCAATGAAGAACTAACAATCCGGTTATAAAAAAAAGGTCATTATCATGCCTTTTTTGGACGAATGGGATTTGATAGACAAATAATAAAGTTATAAATGAATTGAAATAAAAGTAAATAGGACCCAAAACGATATGAGTTAATATATGTTGTAAAGATAGGAATGAAAATGGAGAGGAATAATCATGAAATAAGAAACATATCTGTTAACAAAAATGAGACAGTATGAATGAATGAATGAATGAGGCGTCTGAGACTCTCAGTACCTAAAATGAGGGTCAACAAATTCTTGAGCTGATTTCCTTACTTGTTGGTTTGGCGGGGCAATAGCACGTTTGAAATTGGAGATTTATTAAGGAGAATCTAGGAAGCTTCATAGTATCATAAATATCTACATGTGAAGGGAGCAAAGGCTGTCTGGGACATCAAACCGATAAGGTTTCCACACACAACGCTTTATTATTAATTAATTAATTATTCGCAATTTGCAGCTGATGCGAGTCCCACTCCCACTAGCAACATTTTTTAAGGTGAAGAAATCGCGTTTAGGAGTTAAAAGTTATAACCATTCTGAAATTTACATCCCAAACACAGTATTAGTCCACCACCACAGACAAGCAGACATAACAGACATTCACCTCTTATGTTTTTTTTTCACCTCGTATCCAATTTCTAAATCTAGTACTACTATTCTACTAACTATTTCTTTTGTGCTTCGCTGCTTTCTAATACCACCACTTTTGTTTGTTCTTCTGCTCGCTTAAGACCACCTTACATCCTGCGTGTTGCAGTTTTCCATAATCCTTTCGACATGGTTTCGCTGTTTTGACTAAGGGGTTTTGAAATTCTTTCCTTTGATCGGTTTGTACAAGGTTACCGTTGGAATCGGGTGCAATGAGTGGATGGTTAAAAAATTAGAGGCAAATTCGTTGTTGGCTGAGATGAGTTTGTTCTGGGTTTTTTGTTGGGTGGTGTCGTGTTTGGGAGTATCATCAGTAACTCCTTTTGTGGCGGCTGCAAATGTGTCGTCCTCAAGACCCGCCGTTGTGCACATTGGAGCAATCTTCAACATCGATTCTGTTCTTGGGAAAGTCGCTAAAATTACTTTGGAGGAAGCCGTCAAAGATGTCAACGCCGACAAAACCATTCTACATGGAACTCAACTTGTTCTCTCTATGCAAAATTCCAATCACAGTGGTTTCGTAGGCATGGTTCAAGGTAATCTTTTCTATTCTATTCTTCAATTTAATGCAGATTACTCTAATTCTGATTTGAAGAAAAGTTCCAAAAACACCTTTGTCCTTTAATTTTATATATAATTACTTGTTGTATTGATTGCAGCTTTGCGGTTCATGGAGACCGATGTGATTGCTATAATAGGGCCACAATCTTCTGTGACTGCCCACATAATATCCCATGTTGCAAATGAACTCCGGGTTCCTTTAGTGTCATTTGCCGCTACAGACCCCACCCTTTCATCGCTGCAGTTCCCTTTCTTTGTGAGGACAACACAGAGTGATTTGTACCAAATGAAGGCAGTTGCTGAGATTATTGATTATTATGGTTGGAAGGAGGTGATTGCCATATATGTGGATGATGATTATGGGCGAAATGGCGTGGCCGCATTGGATGATGAACTAGCTGCAAGGCGTTGTAGAATCTCCTTCAAAGAAGGAATTAACTCAGGAACCAAAGTTGACCGGGGTGAAATTACAAGTTTACTTGTGAAAGTGGCACTGATGCAATCTCGGGTCATTGTTCTCCATGCACAAACTGATTCTGGATTTATGATTTTCAATTTGGCACGTTATCTTGGGATGACAGACAATGGCTATGTGTGGATAGTCACAGACTGGCTCTCTTCTTTTCTGGATTCCTCTTCTCTCCCTTCAGAGACAATGGATGTTCTCCAAGGAGTGCTTGTTTTGCGCCAGCATACACCTGATTCGGATAGAAAAATGGCATTTTTCTCTAGGTGGAAGAAGTTAACTGGTGGCTCTTTGGGGTTACATTCTTATGGCCTCTATGCTTATGATTCTGTTTGGCTGGTTGCACGGGCTATTGATGCTTTTTTCAGTCAGGGTGGGACTGTTTCGTGTACCAATTACACAAGTTTAAGTGGTGATAAGGGAGGTGATCTTAACCTTGATGCAATGAGCATTTTTGACAATGGAACTCTTCTGTTGAAGAACATATTGCAGAGCGACTTTGTTGGATTATCAGGTCAAATGAAATTTGAACCAGACCGGTCTCTTGTTCATCCTGCCTATGACGTCCTTAATGTGGTTGGAAATGGCCTTAGGAGGGTTGGTTACTGGTCCAACTATTCTGGTCTGTCAATTGTATCTCCTGAGATATTGTATGCAAAGCCACCTAATAGATCAAGTGCAAATCAGAAGCTATACAGTGTGATATGGCCTGGAGAAACATTATCTAAACCTCGTGGGTGGGTCTTCCCAAACAATGGTAGACAATTGAGAATTGGTGTGCCTATCCGAGTCAGTTATCGTGAATTTGTGGCACCGGTGCAGGGAACAGAGATGTTTAAAGGTTTCTGTGTTGATGTATTCACAGCAGCAGTAAACTTGTTGCCTTATGCTGTTCCTTACCGTTTTGTCCCATTTGGAGATGGCCGCAAAAATCCAAGCTACACACAACTTGTCAACTTAATCACAACTGGTGTAAGTGATGCCTCATGAATCTGATCTTTTATGTATGCTAACATTTTGTGGCATTGTTATTTTATTCAATTGATTAATTAATTCATTTCCTTGGTGCAGTACTTCGATGGTGCCATTGGTGACATTGCTATTGTCACAAACCGGACAAGGATTGTAGATTTTACACAGCCATATGCTGCGTCTGGACTTGTTGTGGTGGCCCCTTTCAAGAAAATCAATTCTGGTGGTTGGTCTTTCTTGCAGCCATTTACTCCTCTTATGTGGATTGTGACTGCGTGTTTCTTCCTTTTCATTGGGATAGTTGTATGGATTCTGGAACACAGGATAAATGATGAGTTCAGGGGTCCACCTAGGCAGCAAATTATAACCATGTTGTGGTCAGTTATTTATTTCATTATCTTACTGTTGTACTTAGCATAATAGTTGCATACCTTTTACATATTCAAGCTATAAACGAAAACTATAACTATAAGTAGCTTTGCTGTGGTCCATGGAAAACAACATTGGCAGCACCTGTCTGTTTGTTAGCATCTTATATACTGGATTTTCATGCCATTATGCTTATCAATTGGATGCAAAAAGCATTTTAGAATTAAAAGTATGGCATTTACTTTTGTGTGGAGCAGTTGCATGATATGATTCTCAGCAATCAATTGTGTCTGATCCATCTATTTTAACCATGTCTGCAGGTTTAGCCTATCAACTCTGTTTTTTTCCCACAGTAAGTGATACTTCAGTTTTTTTTTTTTTTTGGTGGAAGGACACAATAAAGCTCGTTTATTGGTTTTTTTTTTTTGTTTTTTTTCATTGCTTCTGCAGGAGAGAATACCATGAGTTCTCTTGGTCGGTTGGTGATGCTCATATGGTTATTTGTGGTTTTGATCCTCACTTCCAGCTACACTGCAAGTTTAACGTCCATACTCACAGTGCAGCAGTTATATTCTCCTATCAGTGGAATAGAGAGCTTAAAAGCTAGTGACGAACCTATAGGGTTCCAAGTGGGTTCATTTGCAGAACATTACTTGATTCAAGATTTAGGAATAGCCAAATCTAGGCTTATTCCCCTTGGATCTCCAGAAGAATATGCTAAGGCACTCCAGCTTGGTCCTAAAAGAGGAGGAGTTGCTGCTATTGTTGATGAACGACCTTATGTCGAAATCTTCTTATCAAGCCAGTGCACATTCAGGATTGTAGGTCAGGAGTTCACCAGAAGTGGCTGGGGTTTTGTGAGTATCTCTAGTTCTCTATCTTTTACATGATATCAGTGGAATCAAAAAAGGATATTTGAATGCACTGTCACAACTGTGGTTATTGCATGTCTTTCGAAAGTTTTTATGTGAAGAGTGAATCAAGATTTGGTTGGCCAAGATTGAATTTGAATCTTCATCCTCAGTTACTTGCCTTTTCTTTTCACCATTGGTGTTCTCTTTAATATACTTATATATGCCTGTGGTTGAGGCCAACTCATCATTTAATCTATTCAATAATGTTTTTCACAACACAAGACTCGTTTTATTTTAATTATGTTAACATGAATATTAGGTGATTAGATTGTCTTTCAAATATCTTTAATTGAAAAAACTGAATCAATCATATCAGCTGCATTTTCCCTTGATTTTCTTTTCTTCCTTACCCATTCAAGCTGCTTAAAGATATGGAGTTTTTTTTAATATATATATATATGCATCTATAAGGTGTTTGTGTTATCAAAATTAATAATTCTCATTTTGTTTGCCATGCTAGGCATTCCCTAGGGACTCTCCTTTGGCTGTAGACATGTCAACTGCCATTCTACAGCTTTCTGAAACTGGTGATCTACAGCGGATTCATGATAAGTGGATGACACGAAGCTCTTGTAGTTTAGACAATGCTGAAATTGATTCAGATCGTCTTCAGCTTAAAAGCTTCTGGGGTCTCTTTCTCATTTGCGGGATAGCTTGCTTTATTGCTCTTGTTTTGCATTTTCTGCAGCTTATGTTCCAGTTATGGCAATCTCCTCCTTCTGATCCTGCTTCTAGTGCTAGCTCAATTTCTGGTCGTTTTCAAAGATTTCTTACACTCATTGATGAGAAGGAAGATCCATCTAAGATTAAAGGAAGAAAGAGGAATGGAGATGAAAGATCGCTTGAAGATCAACTGGGAAGGCAGCCAAAGAGGGTACAGACAGAAATAACGGCAAACTCAAACAATTAACACTCTGATGTCATTCATTATTTATTGATTTGTAGTTATAAAGTTTTCTTCTCTTAGGATATATCTTGGGAGTTTTCCGGGAAAGGTCAAATGATTTAAAAGATGTGGAGTCATGAAGATATACAGGATTGTGTAATATGTTTTATTTAAAAAAAAAAATTGAAGTATATTACAAAGAACATGTTAACACTTCACTTATAACCAGAAAATCTTAACAGTTCACTTATATTGCATTCCACATAGGTATCACTTAAAGTTCGTCCTATCAAGTTTATTTCATAAATAATGTGATTATTTCACACTCCTAATATGGTTTATTTCATATTTAAGGGTTAATTAATTAATATTATTATCAAGTTTAGTGCCTCTATTTATTTAGAATTATGAACATGAATGCTCCACTGCTCAGTACGGTTGTGCAAATTTAATTTTTATTTAACATTAAATCATTACTATATTAATTTTAAAAAATAATATAAGTGATTTGATAGAAAATGAAGAGAGATGCAAACAAAATGAGGTGGAAAAGTAGATGAAATAAGAAGTAAGTATACTTTTATTTTATTTGTAGTATGAAAAAAATTAAGTTTAGAATTATTAAAAACTTAGTGAGTTTTATTCCTAATTGTACGTGTTAAGTTAGCATGTTAATATAACATTAACTTTTATCAATGTCACATGTATTGTAACCTTTTTTTTCTCGACGTACATGCATTGTAACAATAACAAGAGTATCACTTCAAAATCAACTAACGATAATAGATTATCAATTAAGGGAAAATAAAATTCATAGAATTTTAGAAAATGAGAGAAAAAAAGTGAAAAAATTAGAAGCAAAACTCACAAAATCATAGAATGAAACCTTTTAAAAGTAACTCATTAGTTAGCATTAATATTTATATTAGTTGTAAACATAAATAGATACAATAGTTAGTCGTAGATGCGATGGCAGTACAGCTGAGTTGGTAACTGAAGAGGCAGAGAAAATAGTGAACAAAAAGGCAGAGGTGGAGGAAAAAGGAAAGTATTTATAAACTTGATCGACATCAATTACTAAAAAGAAACACTTGAAGGCTGAATGATATCATAAGAGTTTAAGAAACTAAAAAATAGCATATTTGGATCCTCTCTCTTTCTTCACTATAATGAAACGGTGGTTTGTGAGGGGTTTAGGATCAAAATGGCCACTTTCGCTGCTGCGTATTCGTATTCGCATTCATTTCTTCTGCATGTTGACGTGCCCATTGCTGCCACTATAGTATTTCCCTTGCACCAAAAATACCTATATTGACTAGTGAGT
The DNA here is from genome assembly GCA_007407185.1 of Glycine tomentella. NCBI lineage: Eukaryota > Viridiplantae > Streptophyta > Magnoliopsida > Fabales > Fabaceae > Glycine > Glycine tomentella. The sequence continues at coordinate 632,945 of PYAF01003572.1, forward strand.
GAGTCAAAATACTAAAACAACTCAGAAAGAAGGCCAATCATAATTTAACATGATGGAATATCAATAGTGGATGATTTGCTTGTTTTCTGGGACTCCTTAGCATCAAACCTTCTACATATTGCCCAAAATTTCGCCTTCACACGCGTTTCAAGACAATTCTCATCCTTTTTTTTTTTTTTTTTTTATCTTTTTTCCTCCTGTGGCATCATAAAACTCTTTGATACCTATACGGCTATACCTTTTTTTTTATATATTATTTTATTAACAAATATTAAGTTATTAGTAGTAGAAGGTTAGTTTTATTAACAAATGAGATAGAATCCATCACTTTTTTTTTCTTTTTTCTTAATCATTCAAATCATCCTATATCTTTTTGCTTATGTGTTGAATTCAACACATTGAGTTTCTCTACCTAACATTTTCCTGAATCAAATTTGTACAAGATAATGCATATAGAACTGGTCACAGGATTTCTAAACATGATTGCATATACTTTATGAGGCAGATTTGGTTTAAGAGAAAAGTAAATGGAAAAGGAAAGAAAAATAATATATAAAGTGAGACAATTATATAAGTTAATATTCTTGCTTCTAGTCGTGTAGAAAGTAAAATAAATAAAAAATTGCATGTATAAAATAACATAAATAAATCTAATGTAAAAAAAATGCGTAAAAATAAACTTAATTTAATTTCTATTTTAATTTACTTGTTCGTCTTTCTTTCTCTCCAAAACCAATGGATTGAAATTGGTCGTGAATTGTACAATTTTTTGTTTTTTTTTTTTTTTATGTTTTTTAACTTCACCGATCTATTTTCAATTTATCAGGATTCATTCGTTCATCATGTGGGGATTACCAAAAATTATTTACTTCTCTTTCATTTCAACGATAAACAAACAATGGAAGTTAATAACTTTCATCTTACTTCTTTTCCTTTTCCCATTTAAATAAAAAATGGGTTAGAGTGTTGCTTAATTTCTTGTTATATATGATTGTATCATACTGTAATTACTATCCTGGGAAAGAGCATTTTTCCGGTAGCTCCATATAATGACCCCAATTTAACTTACATTTTACTCTTATACTATATCTCTCAAGAAGGAAGGAGCAGAAAACTCTAAAAAACAATATCAAAATGGTGGTGGATCAGCCATGTGAGTGAGACAATAAGTCGTATGGTCAACAGTGAATTATTTTCATGAGTTTCAAAAAGGGACATTGCCCTTAAAATAGAAGTTTCTTATAATAAGTGTTCATGAGTTTCGAGCCAGAGGCCAGCTGACCCAATTCAATTCCCAGTAAAGTTTTTAAATATGTACTTCGCTAGGTTCATATCATATGTGTGGTTGCACCAAAATATATATCATGAGTGGTTGGTGGAGGAAGTATTGTGTTAGGATCCAATTGTAAGGTATGGGACTTGGAGTCCCACATTGGAAGTATGGAATTCTAGTGTGGGGTTTATAAGGCCTTGGGCTCTCCAACTACAATAGCTAGCTTTAGTGGTGTGGTTCTCTTAAGGTTCTTATCAATTGGTATCAGAGCCTTCCACCATGACTCCTAGCTGCAAACGAGCACAAAGGGCTAGTGCACAGCCAGCCCGCAGCTTTTGTGGTGTGGTTCTCTCAAGGTTCTTATCATATTGTTTTGTTTTGTTTAGCTAAATAGTTAAATATGTATTGAGTTCCAATATCTATAACTTGCATGTTTACTGTTTAGCCTTCCAATTAACACTGTGCAATAAAAGATTCGAAGAATTGCAAATCAGTTACAAGAATTCAGAAATTCAATATCAATCAATATATGGGTGATATTCATTCAGTCACGCCAAAACTTATTATTGGCTGCAAAGTGCAAATAAATATAAACTTTGAAAATCTCTCCTCAGACAGTCTGTCTGAACAATTTCCTTCTTTTTCACATGATACGTTAACACAAGGCAAAGAGTAAAAATGGGTTGCTGCTGGTAATGGTAATCAAATCAGAAAAGGCGCTCTCCTCTATTCATAAACTTTGCATTCCTCATCAGCAGGGTTTGTCTCGCAGAAATCCTCCAATGGGTCTCCACTCCCCGCTTTAGGTGCCCCTGGCCACTTGCTTGCTACTAGATGTGCCAAATCGACCACTCTTTGGCTGCAATCCCCAACACAGTAACCATCAATAACGTGATCCATTATAACAAGCAACTTCAATTCAACCAATTGAATACTGAGACGTACAATAACAACTAATAAAAAGAGATATGATTATGAATGTTTTGAGACTTTAGTTTCTATCCAATGTTAGCATAACGAGAAATCGTCCTTAGTACAACTTCTAAAGTAGTTATTATAGAAGTTAACAAACTTGCTAAATAACAGTTTATGATTGAATAACTGTGTAAAAATAAAATTACAAATGTTCTTATCTAATTCTATCTAGTGAGTATAATGTTTAAAAAATGAGTCAGTGGTGGAGTTTATTATACATGGAGAGTGAACTAACCTGTAACCCCATTCATTGTCATACCAAGCAACCACTTTAACCATATCATCTCCCATGACCATAGTCAAGGAGGAGTCAATAGTAGAGGAAACATCAGAGCAGCGGAAGTCGATAGACACAAGTGGAACATCACACACGTCCAATACACCTTTTAGCGGCCCCTCAGCTGCCTTTCTGAATGCTGCATTCACATCTTCAGCAGTAAGACCCTTTTTCTCAACATTCACAACAAGGTCAACAACTGAAACATTGGGTGTAGGCACACGGAGCGCTATTCCATTGAGCTTGCCCTTCAGCTGTGGCAACACTAGAGACACGGCCTTGGCAGCTCCAGTGCTGGTTGGGACAATGTTAAGTGCTGCAGCCCTGGCTCTTCTCAAGTCACGGTGTGAAGCATCCAAAAGCCTCTGCACAAACACATGCACAATTCTTGCTTAGCTGTATATAACTAGTTATCCATTCTCAGTTGGAACATGCCTCGGTAGAAATTATTATATCGAGTGAGAATGTTATTTTATATAAAAATGAGAAAAGTAAATATGAGTCATATAAATAAAAGAAGTGACGTGACTTTTTAGAAACTCAATATGACTTGTGTATTTTAATCTTGATTATTTATGATAAGATAAGATCTTAAGACTAATATTTATTCTTCTCATTCTCACTAGATACATTCGCTTTGAACACATATATTGTAAGTAAAGTAAGGTTGGGTTCAACAAACTTGTGGTTGATCAATATTGTACCTGGTCTCCTGTGTAGGAATGTGTGGTTGTCATGGTTCCCTTCTCAATTCCTGGAAACATAGACCAAAGGAAGTGACTTTGAGTCTGGATTATCTCTCTTAAATAATAACTGCCAGTATGATGTTGATGAGTGTTTGCTTACCAAACTCTTCATCCAGGATCTTCACAAAGGGAGCAAGACAGTTTGTGGTGCAGGAAGCGTTGCTGCACGTTGAAGAAACAGTGTATAAGAAAAAGTAAATATAACCGCTTAATAGGAATGGAATATGAATAATCAATCAATTGGCACAAAAACAATGTTTCGTTCACACACACACACACACACACACACACACACACACACACACACACACACACACACACAGAGCAATGCTTTGGTTGTCACGGACCTTATAATGTTAGAGATCTCATGAGTATAGTCCCCTTCATTTACTCCGACAACATAAGTTGGAATATCAGCACCCTTTGCAGGAGCAGTGATGATAACCTTCTTAGCACCTGCTTGGATGTGTTTGCCAGCCCCAGGGCCATCCACAAACACTCCCGTTCCCTGAACAAAAATTCACTCATTGATCTATTTAGCAGCTCTTCAATAAATAAACAATATTGGATCATGTTTGAAATAAGTCAAGTAATGGGGACTTTACCTCAATAACAATGTCAATTCCAAGCTCAGCCCATGGAAGCTTAAGAGGGTCCCTGCTTGAAACAACCTTGATGGGCTTACCATCAACAGTGATGGTTTCATTGTCTAGTATTTTCACATCTGCCTTAAAGGTTCCCAGCATAGAATCATATTTCAGCAGGTGCGAAGCCTGCAGGAATATATGTGAAGCAGAAGGTTTAGGTCACTGACTATTCTTTCTGTGCCAACAAAACAAACTCAGCCAAGCCAATTAAAAACTTACATTCTTGACACCACCACTGTCGTTGACAACAACGACTTCAAGGGGTGAGTCTTTTCGGCCGTGCCAGCAGCGAAGGAAGTTTCTACCAATGCGTCCGAAACCATTGATTGCCACCTTCAACTTGGCCACTGTCTCTCCCCTCGCAGGAGTTGATCCATTGGTCTGCTTTTAATTTTTGCAATTTAGAAAGTATAAACAAACATAGAAGGCTTACTTAAGATGTCATCTATTTGTTATGAACTTATGATATTCCCTTCATAGCTTATTACAGAGTTTTGAAAGTAATAATTAAAAAGCTATGCATTTTTCATGATAATTTCTGTAGCATACATGTTATGTTATGAATCTAACATTTTCTAGATATATATTGAGCTTATGTAAAACAAGAAAGAAATATATATATTGAGCTGATTGAGATTCCCCAATGAAGAACACAAAGAAAGTAAGAGCTACTATATATCTATAATCCATACAAGCAGGAAGGCAACTCTCATGATCATCCAATCAGATGGGAATGGATTCAAATATGACTATTAAGAAACTAACCTTGGGAGTGAGTTGGGAAGCTACAACATCAAAAAAGGAAGATTCTCTAGCACTGTTAGCATATGTGACACATGAAGTGGATCTTAGCCCAGAGAATTCTGTCACCTCAAGTCTCTGCTAGCTCAAGTAAAGTGAAGTTAAAAATATATTAAGGTGATGAAACCAAAAAACCATGCAGGTGACATGCTAATAATTATGCAAGAAATAGACCTTTAAGGCGCATTGGGTTGGGAAAGAGTGAGAGGCCTTGGATGGGAACCTTGTGTTTGTAGGGATCCTTGTAGAAGCAAGAGCCGCGTGGGTGGCCATGGCAGCAACAAGGCTTTACAACAACTCTCTCTCTCTCTGTGAAGTTTATATCAACAAGTAAGTTGCATTTCCTCCTCTTGTTTTATTCTTTGCAGATTTTTCTAGAGCTGCTTGTAAGAAAAATAATAAACTGAAAACTATGGTTGCTGGGGAGTAACGGGAACGAGTGGTGAATAAGTTGTAAGAAAAATCTATAGGATAAGATAATGTTTGGACCTCAATGTTTTCCAATTTATCGACTTCATTTTTCGAGCCACGTATTATTATTATGTCCCTTCATTAATTTCCTAGCTAGCTATATATGTCCCTGCTAATACTTAAAAATCTATAGGAAAAAGAAAATGTCATACCACACAAACCATACTTTCCATCCATACGTTCTTCTGATATAGAAACTAGCTAGGGGATTATAGGATTTGGTTAATAGTGAAGTGAAGGGAGAAAGAAGAGGATAGAGTTTGAATCTCTTGATAACAAAAAATAGTAAATAACACATTTATCGATTAAAAAAGTATAGGAACCAGCTAGTAAATATCTCGTATTCTATATGGGAATTTATAAGTTTATTTAAATAATAAAATTGAATTAAAAAACTTCAATTTTAACAATATAAATAAATACAATTAAAGAGAAAAAACTAGAATGTTACAAAATAAATTAAAAAGTATATACATAAAAATTAGAAGTAATTATGTTTAAAGTGATGAAATACGAGGAAAAAAGAAATAATTACTTTAAAGTTAACTAATAATGTAAGACATTCTGCAATATAAAAGTATTAAACAATCACATAAGTCAAAGATAATACAATAGAAAGTGTCCTCAATTTCAATAGTGAAGAATTTAATTTCCTTTTATAGGTGTGAATTTTAAAAACAAGGAAGCATGAGGAAGAGATGAAAAACTAAATAATTATTTTTCATTTTTTTTAACTAGAGTGATTTTGAAATGTTAAAAAATAATAACTTTTAAAAGAAAACAAAATAAACTTATTATTCCATTCCCTTCAGAATAAATTAAAATGTGGCCATTTATATATTTGATAAGAAACAATAATTGAAAAATAGCAACAAATTGCTCTAGCCTTATACTTTCTCCAATTTGTGGAATACATGAGTTATTATAAATTTTCTTACACTGTTCTCAATTCTTACCTATAAAAAAAAATCCTTTCTCCAATTTAGGCTAATTTTTACAAATAATATAAATTTAATTAATATTTAGCAAAAGGGGGCATTTTCAACAATATTTAGGAAACTGGTGTACTCAAACACGCCCCATCTGGGCGTGTTTAAACACGCCTATGTTGGGCGTGTTTAAACACGCCCAGATGGGGCGTGTTTGAGTCACCAGTTTCCTATATATAGCCCCCAAAAAATCCCACAATGCAGAAGCGTTTCATTTTGCGTACTGTGTAGAAGTTGCTCTGCTTCAGGATCTACTGGTTGGGATTGGATATTTTGTGAAGATTAGCGCTGCAAAGAAGTAAGTTGTAAACCCTAACCCTAAAGTTGTTATATTTAAAGTTGTTATATTATTTAAAGTTGTTATATTTTTTTACTTAGAAAATTGTTAGGGCCATGTAAAATTGTTAGCGACATAGCTGTTAGATTGATAATGTGTTATATTTACGTTTTAGGGTTTAAGTTCAGGGTTGCTATTAAGTTCAGGGTTTATGGGTTTGGGTTACACACATAGGGTTTAAGTGTTCCGGCTTAAGGTATTGGGGTGATTAGGGCTTAGGACTTAGTGTACATGCAAAGGGTTGAAGGGTTCTTGTTTAGGGTTTATGTCGCATGGGTGTAGGTATTGGGATACACACCTAGGGTTTAATGGGTCCGTATTAGGGTATGTGATTTATGGTGTGATTAGGGTATAGGGTGTACGGTACACACCTATGGTTTAAGGGTTTCGGCTTAGGGATTAGGGCGCATGGGGGGAAAAGGGTTTAGGTTCTGGGGTAGACACCTAGGATGTAAGGGTTCCGGCTTAGGGTTTAGGGCGTATGGGTGGAATAGGGTTTAGGGTTTTAGGTACACGGCTAGGGTTGAATGGTTCTGGCTTAGGGTTTAGGGTTTAGGGTTTAGGGTGGGATTATGGGTTAGGTCCTAGGGTACAGACCTAGGGTTGAGGGCTTATGGTTTAGGGTTTAGGTCATGGGGAACACACCTAGGGTTTTGGGGGGATTAGGGTTTAGGTCCTAGTGTACAGACCTAGGGTTGAGGGTTTAGGGTTTAGGGTTTAGGTCCTAGGGCTTGGCGTGACTGGACCTACGGTATAGGTTGCTATGTCTTATAGACCACTTGTTTGTGCCTTTTTGTGTTTGACAATATTGACTTTCTTTTAGCATTTGATGATTTAGCAGGACGTGTTGTTATGTGGGTTACGGTGTGTTTAGTGTGTAGGTCTTGGGATACACAATTTAGGGTTTCGGGTGTTTGTGTGCTTCAGACGTTTATTTATGTTGATTGCAGGAAATGAGTTCAAGTGGTGCAGAGGTTGTTCGTGTTGTGCTATTTTTCAATGGAAGGAAAATTGAAGGGGAAAGAGGTCTTGCCTTC
>PYAF01003572.1:650005-696093 GCA_007407185.1 Glycine tomentella
GGTTCTTGGACTTCCGGATGTTCTGTTTCTGTCTCACCTTCTGCTGGTGGCTCTTCCTGTTGTTCACCTTCCTCATTGTTCTGTTGATTGGATTCTCCCCCTGCATCAGCTCGGATAGGGGAGGTAGGATCTTCCTGACGAACAACTGCTCGAGTCTTAGGCTTCTGTATATCTTCAATTGTCTGATCTTCCAAGAACATTGCATCTCGGCTTCTCACAATCTTCCTGTTGATAGGGTCCCAAAGGCGATAACCAAACTCGTCCTTTGGTGAACCGAGATAGACGCACTCCTTGGTCTTTGAATCTAGCTTTGCTCGTTCATCCTTGGGAATATGCACAAATGCACGACATCCAAATACCTTCAGATGCTCATACCTTGCCTTTCTGCCCGTCCAGACTTCTTCTGGGATATCTCCTTCTAGAGGTCTTGAAGGTGATAGATTTATCAGATCAACTACAGTTCTGACGGCCTCTCCCCAGAATGCCTTGGGAAGCTTGGCATGTGACAACATGCTCCGGACTCGCTCTTCAATGGTCCGGTTCATTCTTTCGGCTACACCGTTCAACTGAGGTGTCTTTGGAGGTGTCTTCTCCAACTTTATACCTGCCGCCCTGCAGTACATCTCGAATGGACCTCGGTATTCTCCGTCATTGTCTGCACGAACAACTTTCAGCTTCCTGCCGGTCTCCCTTTCAACCCTTGCATGGAACTCCTTGAAGACTTGGAGTACTTGGTCCTTTGTAGTTAGCAAGTACACCCACACTTTTCTAGTGTGATCATCTATGAATGTGACAAAATAATATGCACCACCTAGAGATTTTTCTGACATAGTACACACGTCAGTATGAACAAGATCAAGAATATACCTTCTTCTTCTAGGCTGGTCAGGTCTCTTGAATGAAATTCGACATTGTTTGCTGGCTAAACAATGGGTGCATGTTTCCAGAAGTTGACCCTTCAAGTTCGGCAACAATTCCTTCTTGGCAAGTATCTGCAAACCTTTTTCACTCATGTGTCCGAGTCTTTTGTGCCAGAGCTCCAGACCTGATTCATCTCGCGTGGCGTTGACCTCTGCATTATCGATCTTCCCTTGCATGACATAGAGAGATCCTTCTTTCTTTCCTCGAGCTACCACCAAGTTACCTTTGGCAAGTTTCCATCTTCCTCCACCAAAGTGGTTTTCCATACCGGCTTCATCGAGTTTACCCGCTGAGATGAGATTGAGCCGCATATCAGGAACATGTCTGACCTCCTTTAGAATTAATCTACAGCCCATATCGGTTGTCATTGTGACTTCTCCAACTCCCACTATTTTGCTGGTAACCTGGTTATCCATCTTCACGATACCAAAGTCGCCTCTTTGATATGATGAGAAAAACTCCTTGTGGGGTGTGACATGGAAAGATGCTCCTGAATCTACAATCCATGAACAGTCGTCATATGCAACATTAAGATAATTATCCTCACCGATTAAGAAAACATCGGCCTCGGCTTTGGCTGCTACGGCTGTGGTGTTTTGCTCTTCTTTCTTCTTCGGATCTATTTGGTCCGGCTTCACGGTGCCGACATTCGAACCTCCTATGACCTGGCTTCCCACAATAATAACATGTCCAGTCAGATCTTGATTTTGACCGTCCTCGAGACTTGTCTCGATTTCGGTTTTTACTTCTTCCTCGATTCTCTGATCTGCCACGATTCTCCGATCTACCACGATTCTCGACGACATTTGCCTCGTTCTGGCTGGTCATCCCACGTTCTTTTCTTCTGGCCTCTTCATTCAACAGGCTATCTGCAACTGAATCCATTGTCAACTTTCCTTCTGGAACCGAGTTGCTGAGTGTCACCACCAAAGTATCCCAGCTCTCTGGCAATGAGCTGAGTAGCAAAAGTGCTTGCAACTCATCATCGATCTTCATGTCAACCTTAGTTAATTGATTGACGAGTCCTTTGTATGTGTTCAAGTGCTCGATCATGCTTTGCCCGTCCCTGTAGACTAACTTCACAAGTCGGGGCACGAGAGCTGCTTTGTTGCGTGGGGTCTTCTTCTGAATTAAAGAGTCCAACTTTGTCCACAACTCATAAGCATTTGTGTAGGTTGATACGTGCTCGAACAGACTCTTGTCAATATACTTGCGAATCATGGCGACCGCCTTTCGGTTGAGCAGTTCCCAATCTTTGTCGCTCTTCCCTTCTGTCTTGTTTGCTGACAAAATCGGCTCATGTAGCTCTTTACAATAAAGATGATCTTCCATCATGGGTTTCCAATACGTGTAATTCTCTGCGGTGAGTTTGAACATGTCTCCATCGAGTGCTGTAACTCATTCCATTTATGAACAGTACCGTATGTATAAACAGTACCGTATGTGTGAACAGTGGCGTACGTATGAATAGTACCGTATGTATGAATAGTATCGTACGTATGAATAATACCGTACGTATGAATAATACCGTACGTATGAATAGTACAGTATGTATGAATAGTACCGCCGTCTAAATAGTGATGAACAGTATGAATAGTGATGAACAGTACTTACCACTATTTAAGCCAGCTCTGATACCACTGTTGGGTCCCAAACCCCATCTATTTGCGGAAGCGGAGTAAATCTGTGAGATAATGAGAAAATATAGAAGCAGAATAATATCACCCAGAGAACACAAAACGATTTTAACGTGGAAAACCTCCTCAATGTGAAGAGTAAAACCACGGGACACTAGTCCAGAAATTCTTCCACTGTGAAAGTAGGATTACAAAGATGATCTCTCTAGTAAGACTAGAGGTATACACTCACAATATATATCTCATCCACTAAGGATGGCTTACAAATTTTATCTCTCACTGGAAGGATTTATCTCTCACCAATATGGTGGAACTCTCTCTTTTTCTTTCTGAGGAACTCTCACTCTCAGAAGAACTCTTCTCTTCCTCTCTTCTTTTCTTATGTTTTTTCAATTGAACGTTCCTCGAATTTATAGAGGCTGAAGCGCACAGTAACTGCAAAAAAAAAACAAACCTGTTTTCGGTGGATTGCAATTTTTCAAAGTGCACAGTAAAGTGTACAGTAAATTCTAATTTTTCAAACGCACCGAAAGCGCACAGTAAGTGCACAGTAAATTTTAATTTGCGTGGGCCCCACTTGCTTTGAAAAATTTTTCCTCTCCGTCTGTCAAGGAGGAAACTGTGCCAACAGCCATGACCATGGTACTAGCCCGAGCAAAAGTAAGTTAATTACTTTTCCAATTCTAAGACTTTAAGTTATGGTTCTTGATCAGAGCGCATGAATATGATTAATATTCTAAGATGTTCATAAATGATCAATTGACTGCCTTAAGTTAGTATAAAGTCACACTACTACAAATTTGACTTTTTACATCGGTTATTTTGGCGATTCTACGTCGGTTCATCAACCGTCGTGGTTTCAGGTGTCGTTGAATGAGTATATTTTTTACGTCGGTTTAGAACCGTCTTAGAAATTCGCTTTCTAAGACGGTTATTAGATCATAACCGTCCTAGAAAGTCGCATACTAAGACGGTTGTTACAAGATAACTGTCGTAGTAAATGACATACTAAGACGGTTGTAGAAAACCAACCGTCTTAGATTATGGATTTCGAAGACGGTTCTTCATAAACAACCGTCTTAGTATGTCGCTTACTACAACGGTTGTCGTCGAAAACCGTCTTCGTTTGTCATAAACGTTATTTAAAAATAAAGAAAGCAAATGTATCTACGACGGTTGGCACTTACAACCGTCTTAGAATACCACTTTTTAAGACGGTTGTCGTATTCCAACCGTCTTAGAAAGTTGTATTTTAAGACGGTTTATGGACTTCAACCGTCTTTGAATGTTGCTTTTGAAGACGGTTTTTTGATATCAACCGTCTTAGATAGTGGTTTTCTAAGACGGTTTTTCGGTATGAACCGTCTTTAAAACCTATATTCGAAGACGGTTGGTATCAAAAAACCGTCTTCAAAAGCAACTTTCGAAGACGGTTGAAGTCCATGAACCGTCTTAAAATACAACTTTCTAAGACGGTTGGAATACTTCAACCGTCTTAGAAAGTGGTATTCTAAGACGGTTCATGGACTTCAACCGTCTTCGAATGTTGCTTTTGAAGACGGTTGAAGTCCATGAACCGTCTTAAAATACAACTTTCTAAGACGTTCTAATACTTCAACCGTCTTAGAAAGTAGTATTTTAAGACGGTTCATGAACTTCAACCGTCTTCGAATGTTGCTTTTGAAGACGGTTTTTTGATACCAACCGTCTTAGATAGTGGTTTTCTAAGATGGTTTTTCGGTATAAACCGTCTTTAAAACCTGTATTCTAAGACGGTTATTGTGAAAGAACCGTCGTAATATCGTTGTTTCTAAGACGGCCTCCGATAAGAACCGTCTTCGTATATGGATTTCTAAGACGGTTTTTTAGTTACGAACCGTCGTAGTTTGATGCGCTTTTTATGTATAGTAGTGTGCTTTTTTGCATTTTTTTTACACGCATATAATGAATACCAATGGAACTTCCGAAGTCTATAAAAATTGAATACCATTTCATTAACAACATTTCACTAAGAATATGTAAAAATTACAATGGTAAAAATAACATGTTTATGGCATAATTAAAAGCTACAAACACAGAACCCTGGCTGTGGTAAAATGACTTCTACAATGACAAACAATATGCTCCCAACCCATGTGCTCCTAAACCGGACAGCGATTTGAATTCAAAATGTTTTGCATGAAGAGATCATCCCCAACTACCTGCAGAAGCATTCAAAATGAACGGAAACTGTGAAAACAGAAGTTCCAATCAATAGCCAATATATAAACTTAACATCTCAGTGGTAATATGCAAATAACCTTTCTAACGCTCACAACCCCAATAATGTGACAGAGACAAAACAATTTTATATGACAGAGACAAAACACTACCCTAGAGGTTGGTCAAGAAGTTAATGTATGAGTTTTGCGTATAACAAGAGGACAAGTAACATTGACCATGAAGAAGGAGGAAGATACTGCAGGATTGGGCTCAACATTTAACCAAGGGTTTATGCATGTTGCAACAAACCCTTTTGTGTTGGCTTTTCGTAACAATAATGATATTGCTTCATTTTTGGATGAGAGGGAGAAAACTCAGAGTGAGGTTCAAAAACCATCGACTGCAAGTATTTTGTAAGAAATTAAGGGAACTGTCAATCAAGGGGAAACTGTATTGGATGTTCCTGATGAACCAGAAAGCAACAAGTTGACAGATGATGATGTTCCTTCTGCTGAAGTTACTTTTTAGTTTAACATTCAATTAATTTTTCTTTGCATTCTTACGTAGGATTTCTAATAGTTAAATATCTGCCCCCCTCTTTTTTTAGGGATTGCGGCAACTATATCACCAGCACTTGTGAAGCAACTTCGGGAACAAACAGGAGCTGGAATGATGGATTGCAAAAAAAGCACTATCAGAGACCAGTGGGGACATTATTAAAGCACAAGAGTACCTTAGAAAAAAAGGCTTATCAAGTGCAGACAAGAAAGCAAGCAGGGTCACTGCTGAAGGAAGAATAGGTTCATACATCCATGACAGCAGGATAGGTGTTTTGGTAGAAGTAAACTGTGAGACAGATTTTGTCTCACGAGGTGAAATTTTTAAGGAGCTTGTCGATGATATGGCCATGCAAGTGGCTGCATGCCCTGAAGTAGAGTATCTTGTTACTGAAGATGTTCCCGTGGAAATTGTGAACAAAGAAAAAGAAATAGAAATGCATAAAGAAGATCTTTTGTCAAAACCAGAGCAGATAAGATCAAAGATTGTTGAAGGGCGGATAAGAAAAAGACTTCAGGAGCTGGCATTGCTCGAGCAGCCCTACATTAAGGATGATAAGGTAGCAGTGAAGGACTTCGTCAAGCAAACTATTGCAACTATTGGAGAAAATATTAAAGTTAAGAGGTTTGTGCGGTTCAACCTTGGAGAGGGTTTAGAGAAGAAAACCCAGGATTATGCTGCTGAAGTAGCGGCACAAAGTGCAGCAAAACCAGCACCTGTTCCAGAAGGCAAGGAGACCGAGCCAAAGTAAGTAGTTCTATAAATTATTATTATTGAGTAAATAAATTGTTAAATTTTGGTGATTCATTACAGGAATGTGCATTATTTAAGATTCAGAAACAAGAGTTATAATTGCCATAATTATGTCAAAGGAGACATTGTATTGGTGATGGCATTAACTATGCATTGACTCAGTTATATAGAAAAAGGAAAAGAGTAAGATAGTTTGCAAAGGAAAAGAGTGTTGTAAAGAGTTCATCAAACGCTTTCTTGCTGCCATACCACTTAGGCAACTAGAAGAGGAAGAGCAAAATAAAGGGACTGTCTATAATCCTAACTTTCGCAGGAAATTGCAGATTGACTTCCATTATAGTTTGTTATCATCCTTGTCTTCTTCTTCTATTGGTGAACCTTTACAACCTAATTATATAGGAAGACATTACTTATATAACTCAATTGCTTAGCTTGTGAGTCTTGAGCAATTGCGACAATTAGAAAACCAAAAAACCCGGCTTCTTTGTGTGAAGACAAAATGTTTAGGTGAGTTAAGTCCTAACCACTCATTAGGATAAGGTAAGTCTCAAAGCTTGAAGAATGTTTATAGAAATACTTATAGATAACCTATCACCAAGTTCCTTGCATTGGTTGTTGGATTCAAACTTAAATTCTTGTGAGACGATTCTTATTCTTAAAAACTAGACCAACTTTCGTTGGCAAAAACTCTTTACTAGCACAGTTTTATGGCAGTTTCTTTTTGGTGACAACTACTAACCCTTTACAAAGTGTCATTTTACTAGAGTGAGTAACCCAAACATCCATTAGCATGACTCAAAGAATAAAACCTTTGAGGCTGATTCTTTTAAACGTTGCTGTATCTTATAAAGTGGATCTGAATGGAAAAGAAAAAAAATTGGTCTAGTGTATCTACACAAGTCATTGTCCATGTACATTTATGGTTTTATTTTTTCCATCAAATTTTTGTCCACCATCATTTACTGATAAAGAAAGGGGAAACATGAATGGAAACCCTTATGAAATTATTTAACATCTTATCTTTTTCATTGCAATTTGAAATTTTCACTTATCCCATTGTATCACAAAAGTACTTTCCCAAATGAAATCCAACCATATAGCCTGTGTTGTAGATGCTTCTTGACTAACTAACGAGGCACTTAAAATGCAAACGCAGTGGGAGAGAGTGACAGAGAGAGAGAGAGAGGAGTTGAATGTGTTACTTACGATCTCAGTCGACTACTTCTGGAAAGGGATGCATACGCCACGCTCGATGTCGAGCTGCTCCAGCGCAGTGTTACTCTTATTGCTCACTCCCTGAAATCTCCTTCATCTAAACATAAATGTAGACTTCCCATGAGTCAAAGATTCAACTCCAAAATCATAACACTTCACAATGCATTGGAATATCCCACTTTAGTTAATGTTTTTAGAAATTTAAATTCATTTTCGCGACAATATGGACCTTGAAACTTGATTTAATACACTACTTGGATTTACATCTCTAAAACTTGACCATTTTCTCAATATAACCATGGAGTATCCAAAGTCCAAACACAAAAGAACCGCAGTATGGCAATGGTATGATGCTAAGTCTCTACCATAAACAGGTGTAACAATCTGAAACAGCTTTAGAATCAATAGACACAAGTAGCTCAGTCACAAAATAAACCTATCAAAGAAAAATAATCCATACATACAGTCATAAATTTGCATTGAACCATGGCATTGATTCAGCAAAGATTCAAACATCATGATCAATTACCAATCCATTATTTTCTTCTGATTCTGACCCATTTCCCATTGGTACTAAAAGCAAATAAAAAACTAAAAGAAACTACCACATTGTAGTAGTGGTATATTCTGTTTCTCAAATAGAGGTGAGCCATTTGAATAATGGTTGTTGTGTCACACTCATCTTATTATAATTTTGTTTTGAGAAAATTATGTGCTCCTTCTTTTCTCTGCGTGATCAATTATCGTTGCTTTCAAATGTGACGGCTAATTAATAAAGGGAATCAGAGATTAAATCGCTTATTTACTATTAGTTTCCATCCATTCACCACCAACTTAAACCAGGTAACTTAAAATTGAATCATCATAACCGTCTTAATTAAGCACTACACCAACGGAACCCGGAAATTATAATGTTTAAACAATGAAAGCCAAAATCGAAAAGTGAAAGTGTTAATTCACCTTTTATCAGTTTAATTAACTAGATAGGAACTAGGAAAGTGAAAGTATTAATTCAGTTTAATTTATCAAAACTCACACCAACATTCATGAAGGTGACACAGCTTAATTCCAAAGGGGTGCACCTCTCTACTCATATATAAACGAAAACCTCAAATCCACTTCATGAACCATGCTTTTACCTTATAATACACCTCCATTCCAGACCCAAGCTTTCTTTAGCACACATAAAATGAAATTCATAAATCGTTTTTCACACTCCTCCCTAAAAATAGAAAATGACCATTAAAGAAATTCCCTTTTCATAGAAGCCGAAAAGGGCATGTTCGTGTGTTTTCATTCACATGAATAATAAACAATCATGTTTCAACTTCAACCCTCAACCAAAACCACGACTCCAAGGTTAAGGAACAATTTATAATTCCATACATATCAACCGTGAACATGGACAAACATTACAGCAGGAAGCCAGGAACCATAAATTTCAATCGCTCATATAAAATAGCAAAACGGAAAAGACAAAAAAAAGGGAACTTGACCAAATAAAAGTCAAATAAACATAAAGACGGAACGGCCAAAAACAAAAAACAAAATACATTAAAAAGGGTGTTAAGGATTGGGTTGCTTACAGAGATGTCCCACCAAGTCCAACCCACACGGAGCAGAAGCGCCAGTCGATGGTCAGACGGAGGCAGGCGACACGGCCCGTCGTTTGGAGGCCACCACGCGGGAAGGATGCTTCTCACCACGCGGGAAGGATGCTTCTAGGGTTGGAGTCGACAGTGAGAGAGGGGTAACTGGTTTAGGCTAGGGCACGAACCTTCTAAGACAGGACCAAAATGAAGACAACGTCCATTTAGACCAAACGCTCCCGTTTTAATTTTTTGTTTTCGATTTTTTTAAATTTTAAAACTCCAAAACTAAGACGGTTAAAATACAACCGTCGTCGTATTAGGCTTTCAAAGACGGTTAAAACATGAACCGTCTTTGAAATGTTCAATTTAATTACAAAAAAGCCACCGCCCCACATTCGAAGACGGTTTCGTGACAACCGACGTGGAATCGCTGTCGTAAAATGTGTTATTTGTAGTAGTGTCAACTCATTAGAATCAAACAAATGAATTGGTTTATTTGTATAAGGAAAATGATTGATTAGTAGATGATTGGATTCTTTAAATATATCTTGTTTTTAGAAAGAAAATAAATGTTTGGTTATATTATTAGAAATAATAATTTTTTATATATCAAATTATATATTTTAAAATGTAGTTAAATGCATAATGAGTCTATGCTACCAAACTTTTTTTGACAAAAAAAAAAGATAACAACACCGATATATTGCTTAACAGATGAAGAAATGGAAGGCTTGGGAAGCGGAAACATCTTCCCTGGAGTATCAATTTACAAATTTTAATTCTTATTGCAATTTGTGGGAAGCTCTTAATACATATAAATATATACAAAAATATAACATACAATGGAGCTTTGTCTTATGTATTTTCATTATTATCGCAGATCCTGCAAGGTTCAGGTTTGCGCATCAAACATCATTCGTTAGGCGTCACTCTGGTTGGTCTAGGATGCCAGGAATTCGATGGATATAGTGAGTTTCATCCATTGTTCCTCAGGAATAAAATGAAAAAAATAAAATAAATAAATAAAAATAATTTATACAATTAACAAAAAACCATTTAACTATTTGCCTTTTTTTGGTAGGTGGCATTCTTCAGGCAATTCTTCGGGTCTGTCACTAAGGTGGATTACATGACCATGCGGCACGGATTTATTAACGTGGGTGCCAAAGCTTACATGTATAGTATATAATTAAATAAATGCAACTGTTTTTAATTAATTGAGTTTGTTACGGAAACCCAAAAACTTGACCAAATGCAGGCACATTTTGCTCCCGCTAGCAAATTTGACTTTCAAAAATACATAGAAAGGTCCATGGAGGACGACTTTAAAGTGGTCGTGGGTATAAGGTATCTGTCATCTGACCTAAAGTTTCTACCAAAAATAGGCTAACTCTTAAAAGTAATAGTAATATATGACTGTGTTTTTTATTCTATAATAACATTGAGTATTATTTTGTTATTGAATAATTTGTAAATAAAGTTTTTTATTCTAACATTTTATGTTTCATAATAAATAATAATTTTTTATTTTATCTTTTCGTTTTTCTCTGATCTTAATTGTTAACATTTAGTACGTATTTGGATCAATTTATTTTAGGAGTAAAAGAAGTAAGTTTTAACACTTGTGTTTTATAAACTAATTCTCTTTAAAAATCTAAACATGTACTTCACTTTAATTTGTTATTTTACACTTTTTAAGAGCAAAGTAATTTGCAGAAGTATTTTTTTATTAAAAAAAAAGTGATTTGCAAAAACATTAAATAATCCAATTGCGGTTGGTAAGTCAAATCGGTATGCTTTTCATTATTTTCTCTTTCCGTTCTGCATATATGTTTTCGGCATATTATTCAACTTTGCTAACAAGTTTCAGCAACTCACGGTATTGCTTTTGTCACTATCATATGAAAGTGACATCGGAAGGAACGGTTTGAACAAAAAGATGATTAGTTGGAAGATTCCAAATCATTATGTTCTAACTTCTAAGTGAGGACGGCAGATTAAATAATTAATTATTGCCTCTAGTAGATTAATAAAGTGATTATTATATAAAGCTAGTCATCAAAGTATTTCACTAATAAAATAAATAGATTTGTATGCGATTATTTTTTTTAAAGTTAATAAATAAAAGAGTATTTATCATTAAATTAAAAGTTATCGTTAAATAGAGCTAATAATAAATACATCCTTCCTTCTTTACTTTTTTAAAAATAAATTTTAATTTAAATGTATTAATGTAAAATTTGTTTATTCTATCATCCAATCATATTATATATATATATATATAAAATTATTAACTCTAAAAAATATCATTGACTATCATATGTTGTTTTCTGTAAAAATAAAATAAAATCATATACGTTCATTTTTATTGATTTACGATAATTTAGTTGAGTTCAATTTTAAAGATTAATTGAAGTCAAAATAAGCTTCAAATTAGCATTTATAGATATATTTACTCACTAATATCGACAATAAAAAATCAAATCTACATTTTTGTAAAATATGATTCTGTTAATTGTCAATTAAACAATCTTTGTTGGCTATAAGATGTTTCCATACAACAACAAATTCATCCAGACATATTCCAATATTAGGCAGAAATGTAACAGTCACACTTAAATAGGGATTTTCAGCAAGTCAAAGTTTATTTTATGAAAAATTGATATAATATCATATCAATCCGTTCAATCGGTTTCCAACTGACACGTAAATATGTGACACCTAACACGGATAATTTATTTTCAGATAAACATTATTAATAAAGTTGTTAAAAAAAGTTTATATAACAGCATAACATGCGAAAGTGCTCAATAGAAGAGTTTTTTTTTTTTCAGTCAAAAAATAAGTTTAATTTGTTGTTAGGAAAACATTTTCGTACAAACATTTATAACTAAGTAACCTAGTTTGACAATCACTAATTAAGAATATTAGTTTTTTTTGTTTCATAATTAAAAATATTAGTTTGATATATACGTAAGAAAAAAAATTAATTTTGTAAAATTTCAATGATATTTTATCTCGACATGTAATGTAATTGAGTACACCAAAACAGCATTCTTTTACAAAATAATTTAATTTTCTTCCCATTTTATTTAACTATTTTTCACATGTATGCCAATAATAATTCATGTGGACAAAAGTCTCCACCAAAAAGGGAAAGGAAAGAATCAAAATCCTTCCTCTCATTTTTAAAAAAAAACTATCAATTAAAATTTTCCACATCAATTAATATGTTTACATGTCATTGTTCCATTAACTTTATCTAAAGATTAACAATGTGAGATGTTCCCTTATAATAGATTTTGATCCTCGTCCTCTATCATCATCTTGCTTATCTCTTCATCTATCTAGCCTCTCTTTCTCAATCTCTACACCTTTTTTTAGGGAACATAGAGATTTATTTGAGTAATTAAAAAAGAATAATTAATTATTAATATTTATCAATAAAAAAACAACAACACCGTTTTTCAAACACGACTGAGCCACTCACATCTTTGTAGGCGGACAGCACCTCCATTAATCAATTCTAATTCTATTAATGATACCTGCTTTTTCTACCTTGGTCAATGCCTCGTCTAGTAACATAATAGAATACTTACCATATACTAGTAATACTTCAGGTATCATTAATACCAATAACAGAAAATATATAATAAAAATAAAGAAACTGAATATCTATTGAACAACTTTAAAAAAAAAATTGCAAAAAATTATGTTATTTCTACACTTGGAATACATATTTTGAGTTTAACTTTGATATATTATTTGTTTAAATTTTTTTACACTGTTAAATAATTAAATAACCTCTTTATTTTATTTGCTTAGTTTTCTACAAGTATTCTAGTTCTGAAGCAATTTTATTTGAGACACAATTAGACATTAAATATATATATTTTTTTAAAATTCAAATCTTAATTCATTATGTTGTGAAAAATTACTTTAGACTCAATTTGTATTTTGAATAAAATATTTATTACAAAAATTAATGTTTTTTAATGATATGGCAATTCAAGATTAGTTGATAATATATATATATATATATATATATATATATAAACTGATAATACTTCCTCCCAAAATAATATTCTTACATGATTTTACACATATAAAATAAAAAAATAATATTAAAAATTTAAAAATTTTAATTTATATCATTATTAATTTATTTATAAATTTTATTATCGTTATTATTATATTATAAAAAATATAAATAAAAATATAATCAATGTTGCCTTAAAAAATTAAAATAACGATTTAATTTTTTTCCTACGAGTAATAATGTATAATAATAGTGGGAGAGTGAGTGAGTGCCCTCATCTCACCTCACTCTCTATTCTCTCCTCTTTTATCACTCTCACATCACCCAACAACCTCTTACATAGGACTTCTCTCTCTCTCGGGTTCAATTTGACTTGGCAAACCCTAGCCTGGGAATTCTGAGAACTAGTTGCTCTGCCATTCCGAATCGGTTTCGAGTTTCCAGCATTAGGAGCAAAGTTTGAAGGGGGAAGTGGATGCTCCTTTTGTGTGGAAATGCTTCTGATTTGGTAGTAGTCCGTTAGAGATTGGGTCATGGCTAGGCGTCATGGATGGGAGCTCCCCTTTCACACTTTTCAGGTACACTGGTTTTTCAATGCCGCAATCATGTGCAACTTTATTTTTTTCTCAGTTTCAGATGAGGTCTTTCTTTCAACTTTCCTCCAAATTTCTCCATCTTCTTCTACCCTTTTGACTTTCTCCTTTACCTCTTTCCCATTTAATCCAACTGCATTGTTTTTATCTGTGGTTTATTATGCTTTTCCGCCGTCAATTGATGTTCTATATTTATGCGGAATCTCATGCGTTTTGTCTTTTCCACGCCTTTTCTCTCTCACTTTCTGGGGGCGATTCTGTTTTTTCAACTCCAATATCCATCTACCAAAGATTCTTTTTTTTTTTTCCTTCCTTTTTCCAGCATAGAAACCACGCCTTAGCATTATTCTGCTTCTTCATTTCAGGCTATGAATGTAGTGTTATCTTAATATTTTCTGATTTGCTGAAAGATAAGTTTAAGAGTCATCATGTAGATGGAGTGACACTAAAATTAAACCAGAATCCTTCGCCATATTCTTTTGTAGGTGTGATAACTTCTTGGGTATAAAAATATTCTGAAATGTTGATTTTAGTCCCGAAAAAATTTAGTATGTTTTTAGTCCCTACAATCTAACAAGAAACACATTTTAAACACATTTTTGTAGTTCTGACGAGGGACTAAAACTACATCACTTTTGGTAAATGTGTGGACTAAATACACCTTAAATTTTTATAGGAACTAAAATCAACAGTTCAAACTTTTTTGGTGAACCTTAATACTTTCACAATGCTGCAAATTGCCTATATAATTTTAGTTTTCATGTTTTGGAATTGAAAATATTTGTGTATTCTCATAAAGTTTTTTTTTTCCCTGCTTATGATTTATGAACAGGTTGTGGCTATAACTGTATTTTTCTTGCTATCTATAGCATATTATGCTTTCTTTGCTCCTTTTCTTGGAAAGGACATCTATGAATATTTGGCTATTGGTGTTTACTCTGTATTGGTAAGCAGTACTCTGATTCTTCTCTGCTCATGTGTTTTCATATGGGAGATTCGTTCTAAAAATGGGATTCAATATTCCTTCATTGACTTGAACTTACATATTGAACTGCAGGCTCTCTCCGTGTTCTTTCTTTATGTTCGATGCACTGCCATTGATCCTGCTGATCAGGGAGTCATGGTTGATTGTGACCAGACATCAAAGAATAGATCAAAATTTGATGAAGAGTTGGCAGGTTGGACTTTGAATGCTATTGGCATCTATTGATTTTTAAGTTTATTCTTGGGAACAGATTTGTTAGAAATAATGTAATTATAGGAATAGAGCAGATTATACATTATGTAATTATTTTAATTAGAGTAACTGTATATTCTTGTAGTTGTTTTGTAATTATCTTTGTATTTATGACTCTTGATATAAATATCTGCTCTGTTTTGTAAGTCAACACTCGGAATTCATCGTATGCTTCTTCTCTCTCTTTTCTCAACAAGATTCAAATTATGATTCATCATAACTGTTGACAGGTCCCATAAGTTTAGTATATTTTTTGTCTGATCAACAGTGCTTGCTAAAACACCAAAATAAAAGAAGTGCGCTGAATTTAATTATACAGTAATGACACTGTTGGACTAGGTTGTTTCTTGTTAATGGTTGCACACAAAACCCTAAATCAGTTGTAACAGATTTATATATGCCTATTTGTAGGTCTGGAACTTCTTATTTAGACTTTTACGTGTCCTATAAAATTATGAATGTACAGTCACTTTGTTTGTTACTTCCTATATTGGCTTATAGCTTTACAGACAAATTGTCATATGAATTTATTATCTTAATTGATTTGACAATGATACTTGCTTAGAATATATTGGGATGTGATGGCAGCAATTGATAGTTTCCTATGCCTTTAATAGCAATTTCTAGTGTAATTTGATAGTTTATTTAGTTTACATCTCTTATTGCAGAACCCAGCAAGACGGGACTAAAGGGTGATGGGATGTCTGATCCGCACAATTCAAATTGGTGCTCTAAAGTTGGATGTTTCTTCTGTAGTTTCCTTGTTAGAGAAGATTGCCGTAGTAATGAAGAAATTAGTCTACAGCAACAGTCTGGAGAAGAGGAGGCTTTGTTCTGCACTTTGTGCAATGCTGAGGTTGATACGAGCTATCTGAAAAATCTTATTTAATTTTCCATTACTTCAAATAAATCAAAAGGAGAAAAACAAGTGATGAAAGGAAAATAGAGAAAGAAAAATATAATATATATGGTCTCGTAGAATGCAACACAGTTTGATTCTAAGTAGATTAATCCAAATTTATTTTCCAAACTGCCATGCTTATAGGCAAAACAGGAAAAGTTCTGTTATAGAGATCCCTTTCTTTATGCGTCATGTTTGTTCAAGAATAAATACAACCCCTTTCAATGAATAGTAAGTCAGTCTTTTTGATTTGAGAAAACATTTTCTGTTTTAATTTTTTGTTTTCATAAATAATTATAAAATACCTGCTTGATTTCACTTTGTTTCTTGTTTTTATATTTTAAAATATCTAGTTGAAGAGTTTTCTTTCCTTTACTTACCTCACCAGAGTATTGAAAAACCATGATGTATTTACATCTTTTTAGTTGTATTTTGCAGGTGCGGAAATTTAGTAAGCATTGTCGAAGTTGTGACAAATGTGTTGATGGATTTGATCATCATTGTCGGGTAAATTGTGTTTTAATCCCACCCCAAGTCAGTTACTGGGTATATTTAAAATATCACTTTTGTAGTGTCCTTGCCTGAGGTCTAATGGTCCATTGTCATACTAATAAAAATTGATAATTAAAAAAAGAGGTCAGGTCAACCTTTTAAATGCACACTTTTACACTTGTCCCTTTCAGAAAAGATTTTTTCCCCCTTCTGTTCTTTGGAGTTATTGTTTGTCTAGTTGTCTCTAATGCATGATAATTATTTTTCTTCAAAGTTATTTTGCATGTAATATTTGCAAGTTGCAATGTATAATTTTTTGATGTTTTGGACTTGAGATGTTGTGTGCAGTTGTGCACTTGTCATTACTCGTTTTCCGTAACTATTAGGTTCTTCAAAAATTCATTATCATCTTATACTTTCTTTGTTTTGTTCAGTGGTTGAACAATTGTGTTGGAAAGAAGAATTACATCACGTTTGTGTGTCTTATGGCAGTGAGCCTAGTTTGGGTAAGTTGCATAAAGTTCATCTTGAATCTAGTTCCTCGCCCTCCCCTTGGTCCTTCAGTTTCACAGAGAAAATTCCTTCGAGATTAGAATTTTTGTATTTTTCTTAATTAATGCTTATACATGTCACAGCTTATAGTTGAATGTGGAGTTGGGATTGCAGTACTTGTCAGATGCTTCGTTGATAAGAAAGGTACAGAGAATCAGATAGCTGAAAAACTTGGAGCTGGTTTCTCTCGAGTCCCATTTGCTATTATTGTGGTACATTCACTCTCTTTTCTTTCAGATTTTTATTCTCCGTTTTTATATAGGATAAACTGAAACAAACTTTACCTGGCAAATGCTACTTTTGTATATGCTATGAGTTCTGTTTGCAGGAACGGTGCATAATGGGCTATGGGCCTTGTATGGGCTTTCAATAGACTTTTTCATGTGCATCTTCTATTGGTGCACATCTCATGTTAACTTAAAATGCTGGATTCTTTCTACTGATGGGACCCCTTATTTGGCTTGAAATGTCAAAATATGCATTGATATAAAACATTCAATTCAATCTCATACAGGCTTTTTCTTTAAAAAAATTAGTTCTTTTGTTGTTGGTTAATGATCCTGATTTGAAAATTTATTGGTTGTGTTTGCCAAAAATTATTCAACATAAACTTCAAGTAATTATCATTATCCAATCTTTGAACATCATTAACTATTTGAGTGGTTAATTATTCCAAAATGATAATGCTCTTTACCAAGAATTTCTTTCTTGTTATTTTCACTTCAATAAAGTATGAATTGCTACTTCACATAATTTTCAATCCTTTAACAGGCCATATGCACAGCAGTTTCATTCCTTGCAACTGTACCTTTGGGAGAATTATTCTTTTTCCATATGATCCTGATACGAAAGGTATATTCATGAACTTTTCCTCCTATTGACATGTATATTCTAAGCTGTCTTTTTCTTTTACAGGGTATCACAACTTACGAGTATGTTGTTGCCATGAGAACTCTAAGTGAACCACCTGGGCCTTCAGTTGATGGGGGTGAACAGCAGAGTCTACCATCATCTCCTACTAGTTCAGCTATCACGGCAATGAGTGGAAGAAGCTCCGTTGGAATGAGTATACAGTACAAAGGTGCCTGGTGTACACCGCCAAGGATCTTTATGGACCACCCGGTACTGTCATCTATGTGTAATTTGCCTGAATCATATGACCTGTAATTTCATTGAAAGATGTCTCACCCATCATTGAACATTACATATAGACAATTATGGTGAGAGATAGGACAGGAGTTGAGAGGAACAAAATGATTTTGCAAAACACAATATGCAATAACTCTATTATAGGAAGCCGTTGTTCTTTGAGACAGTATGTTCTATATTTTTGCTTATATGAATTTCCATGGTCAATAGAAATAAACAACTGCTATAGGTGAACAGTTAAAAGCAAAAGTAGTGCATTGTTTAAATGCATGCCCAATGAGAACTGTCACAAGAGCTACCGTGCTTTCTGCAATAAATTAAGTTCTTATTTTATGTTGATTAACTATCTGGCCTTGGATAAGCAGGATGAAATTATACCACATTTGGAGCCGGGACGCCTACCATCCACTGTTGATCCAGATGCCGTACAACCACCTGATAAAGGGAGAAAAATGAACCAGCGCCCTGTGCGTATAAGTGCATGGAAACTTGCAAAATTGGATTCTAATGACGCAACTAAGGCAGCTGCTAAGGCCAGAGCATCATCGTCTGTGCTTCGTCCAATTAGTTCTCGACCTCATGCATATGATGTTGATCATTTATCCAGTAGCAATGTGAGTGGAAGAAGCAGCCCAATTAGCAATCAAGGATTTCATATAAAAAATGATACAGCGGGGACGTCAAGGTTATCTCCTCCCAAGAGCTCGTACCCTCCTAGTCAAGCAAGCAAGGAAGACATAGATGCATCATGTCAACACAGTATGAGTAACTTTAGCAGTCCACTAGTCTCCAACCTTACTCCTTCACCAATGCAGAGGCCAAGTTTGAACAGAGACCATTTCAACCCCATGTATCAACAACCATCGGGAAATCAGTCTCCTTCATCAGCTAAAGGAAGTGAAGGGAACATAAATCCAGTTCCCGACAATGTGCCACGTGTACCAATGAGAAGCAACACCTTAGTTGTTTCAGATAATAGAAGATCGTCAGTGTTTTGGGATCAAGCAGCTGGACGCTTTGTCTCGTCCTCATCAAGAGGTCCTGGGAGTACTCAGATTCCCGGAGCAGAGTTATTGTACACGGGCCGTTCTATATTTTTTGGCAGCCCCGTTGTGAATGAGCAGCCAAGTACGGGAACAAGAAGTAGCAGTTCAGTAGTAGCTGGTATTCCGGATAGAGATTCTTCTACATTAAGGGATTTCCAGCAAGGTAGATCACAAAGGGGTGGCCAGCTTCCTGTGTTTGTTCCTGGTAGTGGTTATGCCCAGCAAAACAAGTTCCCTTAGATTGCCTCCTGGACCAGTAATTTGTTACGGCAACTGTTTGTTATCCTTTTTTTTTTTTTTTTTTTCTAAAAAAATTTCCTAAACTTTTTACTTCATCGTTTCCCCCTTATGACGGTATGAGTGCATTCGCCTTTCCATCTGTATAGGCTAATGGATCACGACCTTTTTCTGTACAAAATTATTGACCACTATCTTTGCATTTTAAGTTTGAATATGAACGTGAATATTCAGAGAGTAGTAGTTCACTTGTAGCTTTGAGTACGGAGTAGTTTGTAAGTTTATTTGATTGACTTAAAAGTGTTTGTAATTTATTTTTCTTACTATTTTTGTACATTTCCTTTCTTTTACCTTTTTTTTCTTAATGGTTTTCAAAAGAAACGTATCAATGAATAGAGGTAAATTATTTTAATTGTTATTCTCTTTTTACTATTTTTTGGGGGGTTTCATATAATATTATTTATATTAATAGTTACACATGTTTAATAATTTTTTATCTTTTAAAAAATTCAAAGGATTTTAAAATCAATAAAAAAAAACTAAAACTAATTAAAAATGTCTATAAAACAAAACTGAGTTTTATATATAAAAAAGTCATATAAAATGTTTATTAATGTTATTTTACATTTATTAATTTTTAAATAACTAATTTTATCAAACATTTTTAATTTAAAAATTATCTTACAAGTTTTCAGGTTTTAGCTAGTAATTATAAGGTTTGAACCTAATTTATTATGATAAAAAAATTAGGGTGTGATAAAATGATAACAAGAAACTTAACATTTTAAAAGTTCACAAAATAATTTCAGTTTGTATTTTAAATTTGATCCTAAGTCTTTTGTTATGGCTGTAACATCATGAGATTGTAGTGAAATTACTAGGGGAATTAAATTGAAAATGACTATGAAATATAAAGGATTCATCTTAAAATAGAAGTTATTTAAAGTTTTGTATTTGAAAACTACCATCCAAGTCGTTGTAGTATAGTGGTAAGTATTTCCGCCTGTCACGCGGACGACCCGGGTTCGATCCCCGGCAACGGCGAAATTTATAGTTTTTGCCTGATATATGCTAATTTAATTCTTTTTGTTCACAATCATAAAAAACTAGAGGCGGGGAAACAATTATTATAAGAGTAAAAATGGAAATTAGTTCGATCCCCGGCAACGCGAAATTTATAGTCTTTTGCCTGATATATGCATAATTTAATTCTTTTTGTTCATAATCATAAAAAACAAGAGGTGGGGAAACAATTATTATAAGAGTAAAAATGGAAATTAGTTGATAGGTGTAAAATTCAGAGTTTGAGCGTCAGTTGTTCCTCTCCGTTCATTTGGATCGTTGTTAGAATTCTGCAACATAGGAAAACACTCCATTCATTTGGATCGTTGTTAGAATTCTGCAACATAGGAAAATAGTTCTATTCACGCTTGTATGAAGAACATGAAGAATGTTTTGATTTTCATTTTCAACACAAAACTCATGCACACTTAAAACTCTGCTCATCACAAAACACATTTTATAATCATCATTGTTACAACTTTTTTCTTGCCAACAATTGATTGAATATATATGGCGGGAGGAGGAGAAGGCGGTGACACCAGGCAGCTAGATCTCACACCTACATGGGCCGTTGCTGCTGTTTGTGCAATTATCGTTATCATTTCTATACTCTTGGAAAAAATTATACACAAATTCGCAAAGGTATATTACATTACATTAATAATAACAACTTATAACAATGTACATATTTTTGTTAAATAGATTCATGCATGATGGATGATTTGCGTGATCATGATTGATGAATCAATTTCTTTGTTATTGGTCTCAGATGTTTGAAGAGAGAAAGCAGCATGCATTGCTAGAAGCTCTTGAAAAGATTAAAGCCGGTGATCAACCTCATTAATATATAGTAATGTTTTTCTTGTTCGTTTGTTTGCTCCCATGGATAATGAATTATTTCCTTCTTGTGTTTGTTGGCATGCAGAGCTTATGGTTTTGGGATTTATTTCTTTGCTCTTAACATTTGGCCAAAACTACATTTCTAAAATGTGTATTCCCGCGAAGTATGCGCACACAATGCTCCCCTGTCTCCCCCTTGAAGAACGTCATGGAGCTGGACATCTCACAGAGGAGGCGGGTGGTGGTGAGGCCAAAGATGGTGGCCATCGCCGCAGGCTTTTATCATATGAACGTAGGTTTCTAGCAGGTGGGGGTGGAGGCCAAAGTTGTAAACCGGTAATCAACTCTTCCCAATCAATGTTCTAACTTTTTATTTTTGTTTGTTACGAGACCACACCAAAGACAATCCTACTTGAACCAGATAAAATCATTATGGGTGTCGAAAACTCTTTTGAAGTTACATACTTAAGTCTCAAACTCAAGATACTAATTAAGTTGGAACAACCCTGTAACACGTTCGGTGGTTAATACCTTTTTTTTAGTATAGTATAGCATTTTAATACTTCCACCTATAGTAAAATTTCAGGTTGCACCTCATCAGAGTAGTTGCAAATTTTCAATTCAAGTCAGATCTTAGTAGTTTGTGAAAAGCTCACGCTATTGAATGTTGGTTGTGTAGGGGTACACACCTCTTATATCAGTGACCGGATTGCATCAGCTACACATTTTTATATTTTTCTTGGCTGTCTTCCATGTGATATACAGTGCCATAACAATGACGCTTGGAAGAGCAAAGGTTGGTTGGTATTGATTCAGGCCTAAAAATCTTGATTCATTCAAGGAATCGGACAATGGGTGAACCAGTTTTTCATTATATATAGTAAAATCTTCCTTTCTTCTGACAGATTCGTGCATGGAAGGCATGGGAAAAAGACCATATCGTGGATCAAGATGCCTTGAATGGTAAAGCAATGACTCATTAATAATTTGTTTCTGGCTTCAAGTATCATCAGTACTAGGTCCTCACAGTTTTAACATCTTCAATATCTGTTCAGATCCTAGAAGATTCAGACTTACTCATGAGACATCATTTGTGAGGGATCACAACAGTATCTGGACTAAAACACCAGTTTCGTTCTATCTTGTAAGCAATTATCACTGGCAACTCTCTAGTATTAGATTATTAAACGGTTATTGAAGGTATCACCAAAGACCTCAAACCAATGTTTTTGGTTTAGAAAGTTGTATCTCCCCACCCATAGAGTATTCATTCGTTTATAAATAAATCTTGTGAGACATATTGAAGTTATAGTTTATTTGTTATATTGAAAGAGGTTATCGAGGTTGGTTCATTTTCAATTCTTAGTTTTTGGTACATATGATTGGAAAATCATGAATGAAGTTAACCAAGATAGATTGGGGGAACAAAAGTGTGATATTAATATCACAATTTATTAGTCTTTTCATTTTTTGCTTTAATCCACGGTCAATAATATGTTCTTGATCAATTTTCAGGTATGCTTTTTTCGACAATTTTTCAGATCTGTTCGTAGGGCCGACTACTTGACCATGAGACATGGATTTGTGACTGTTAGTAGTTTTGGCAATGCAACTTCAGCAATATGCTTGCACTGTTTGTCTTTTTCATTAACTAATGTTAATCCCCCCTTCATTTTTGCAGGTTCATTTAGCACCGGGAAGTAAGTTTGATTTTCAAAAATATATCAAGAGGTCATTAGAAGATGACTTTAAGGTAGTTGTAGGAATCAGGTAATTTTGACAAGTTTGCCATGACTTTGGTTTTATGTGTTATAGTAATTTAGCTTCATGGAGTGATGCTGTTAAGAGGTACTTCATTCCTTAATCCCTCAATCTTTGGTTTCTTCTAATGAGGGTACATTTGTGCTTTTGATAGTCCATTACTTTGGGGATCAGTGGTGTTATTCTTGCTTGTGAATGTCCATGGTTTGTCTTTCACCTAATTGTCAATTGGTTTCCTAATTTTGCACTCAAATTCTTATTGAACGTAATTGCTAACTTCTTTTCAGGATGGCATGCTGCTTTCTGGGTGTCTTTTCTTCCACTAGTGGTGAGCAGATATATCTTCAGTGCCAATTGCGTGTGTGTATTTCAGTTTAGACTAATAATTAATTGATTAACTTGAAGGTGATTCTGGCCGTTGGAACAAAGCTTCAAGCAATTATAACTCGAATGGCACTTGACATATCAGAAAGGCATGCTGTAGTGCAAGGGATCCCTCTTGTGCAAGTCTCTGACAAGTATTTTTGGTTTGCATGGCCTCCGTTAGTTCTTCATCTCATCCATTATGTCCTCTTTCAGGTACTCAGTCCTATGCTGTTCATTTTACTATAGTTTAGTAGCATGACAAATACTCTATGCATATCTGAGATTCTTAAATATTTGAAGAATTTCTCACAACTTGATGTTTTGCTTCACATGCCCAGAATGCATTTGAGCTGACATATTTCTGGTGGACATGGGTAATTAACAAACACTTCATAATTCCTTTGTCTTCTTCTCATACTCATAATTGTGTATTTGACTCTTGCTTCTGGTGCAGTATGAGTTTGGTTGGGCATCTTGCTTCTACGAGGATGATAGTCTCATGATTGTCAGAGTAGCTCTCGGGTAAGTCGTGTCCCATGGCAGTGATGCACATTTAACATAATAGTTACACAAACAGAGAATTTTATGTGATCACTTAGGATTAACCACTCCATTCTACAATTTATTCCACACATTAATTTAAGAAAAACAAAGAACAAATGATATGAGGTTGAGCTAGTGGTTAGAAAATGGTGAAGGAAAAAAGGAGAGGAGAGAATTCATGGGTTCGAATCTTTCCAACTGACACCCTTTTGCTTAGAAAAAAAAAAAAAGATATAAGATTGGTCCTATTGTTGGAGAAGGTTGAAGAAAGAAGGGAAGGAGAAAAGGTTGCATACATGATTATCTCTAACCCCTGAATTAACTTTTATAATTTTAGGAATTCACGTAGATACAACTAATTAATTCTCTAAGTAAATACTTTTTTGTGTAAACTCGCATAGACCGCATAATGACAACATTTTATCATGATTCATAATTTTAAGAAATTAACTCTTTTTTAAATGTTCTCACTTTAATAACTCATGTTTTTTATGAATTTATATATAATTTGATCATTTATATATTTTGATCTTATTTAGTACTGATATATTATTACACTTTATTATTTATTATTGTGATTTGCTAATTGGTTTTATTATGAAATTAAAATGTTAAATTATTGTTGTATTAAGAATATTTTGCTAAGTATTTATGTTAGTAACAGATTTTTGAATATTATTTTTTCTACGAGTTGAATTTATAAAAACTTTACAGATTTACAAAAACTCTAAAATAAAATAAAAAGTAACCTACATTAATGTAACAACTTGAATTGGCAATATTAAATTTGCAAGGCAAGATACCATTGCAGTGTTTTACAACATAGGATTCCAATCAGACATTAAAGTTTGTTTAACTTGGAACTTTTGCAGGTTAGGAGCTCAAGTGGTCTGCAGTTATGTGACACTTCCACTCTATGCGCTAGTTACTCAGGTGCATTCAATATAATATTATTTTAGCTTTGGACTTTGGGCTCCGAGGAGTTTCAATAGATATTGAATGAATGAATGAATTTGTTTCAGATGGGATCGACGATGAAGAAGTCAATATTTGATGATCAAACATCCAAGGCACTGAAACAGTGGCATAAGAATGCTCTAAAGAAGAAACCATCCAAGGGTCGCATCGAAACTCAAACGTTAGGTGCGGCTGCGGGCCCAGGAGATCATTCGCCGGAGCAGTCGCCGCGGCCATCGGGAGCCGGAGATACAGAAATGGCTGAGCAGAGCGCCACCATAGTCAACACCGTCGATCACAACCCCTACGATAACCGCGACCTACTAAGTGGGCCGTGACACGTGTCAGAACATGCTTTCACAAAGTTGTCAATTTGTCATGATTGTTTTGTTTGCTTTTGATCGATCGAGGCTTGGCTAGCTGC
Organism: Glycine tomentella; assembly: GCA_007407185.1. Lineage (NCBI taxonomy): Eukaryota > Viridiplantae > Streptophyta > Magnoliopsida > Fabales > Fabaceae > Glycine > Glycine tomentella. The sequence goes on from PYAF01003572.1 coordinate 675,083, forward strand.
TGTAAAAACACAATTAACCCCCTTCATGCATCATCTCATCATGGGTATAAAATATGTCAATTACAAGTAGTAGAAAACTAACTAGCTATTGCATTCATCAATCAATTTTGTAGCACAGTTTAGATTAGTTATATACATATGCTTGTAAGCCAATTATCTTCATCAATATATCATCATCACATTATCACATTGTAGAGAATGCCATTCTTTATTTCTTTTTTTTTTAATGAAAGTACCTGATGCGACCCCAGGATATTTTTTCTTCTTAGCCAGTAATTATTATGTCACAAAAGAAATATTTAAACCTTAAAAAGTCCTAATTAAAATTAAGTAAACTTAAGACATAATTTTTTATATTAGAATATGTAAATTGATATTGTTCCATGATTTGTACAATAAATAGTTTTTTAAATTTTTAAAATGATTAGCGAGACCTTGCAATAACAAATATAAAGGACCAAAAACTAAGAAGCAGATGAGAAAGGGCAAATGGGGTAATTGTAGGGAAGAGAAAACGAAGAGTGGATAGGCTAAAAGGAAAAGCAGAGGTGGTGAGGCGTGTGTGGCAATGAGTTCCCCTTGCAGTTGGGCTTGCGCTTTTACTAATTCAATAATAAAATGGAGCGTTGATTATGGTTATGGAGGTGTCATGCTTTCAAATTCAAAGGGAAGAAGAAGAAGAAGAAGAAGAAGCAGATATATTTCCGTGGCACATTCAGTTTGTTGTTCAAGAAGGTCCACGGCGCTTCTCGCTTCATCCTTGCCTTTCAGCTTCCTTTTCCTCTCTCCGGCGGCGGAGGCCAGACGCAACAAGAAGACCATCCCCGAAGACCAATACATTACTACCCGTTTGTTCCCTCCCTCTCTAAACTCATCAATTCTTCTCTATTTCCTTTCCTCTAATAATCAATTCCAATCTCATAAATGCAGCTGATGGATTGAAATACTTTGATTTGGTTGAGGGCAAAGGTCCAATCGCTGAAAAAGGAACAACTGTTGAGGTTTCTCAGCTTCTGGAACTGCCAACATCTCATCTCTATTTCTTTCTTTACTTTTCATTTCTACTTCTTACTGACATTGCCAGGTACACTTTGATTGCTTATATCGCGGAATTACAGCTGTCTCCAGTCGAGAATCTAAACTCCTAGCTGGAAATCGTATCATTGCTCAGGTTCCATTCTTTTTCCTTGTCTGCTTTCTCACTTGTAAGTGTAAGACAACGCAACTATTCATACTAATGCCAAAACTTAGTCCCAACTTTGATATATGCTAATTGCCTAATGGTTGATTTCAGTTTATAAGAGAAACACAATTCATTTCAGTTTCTTATTTTATTGTTCTAGAAGTGTTTATGAAAAGAAGTTTATTCAAACAACAGAACATAAATTTCTTAGATACTATTAGAAGGTGCAAGGGTTGCTTAACTTGAGTAGTGCTGAATCTGATGCGTGTATGCTTTGTTCTCTTAAAGCCGTATGAATTCAAAGTGGGAGCTCCACCGGGAAAGGAAAGGAAGCGCGAATTTGTTGACAACCCAAATGGTTTATTCTCTGCTCAAGCAGCACCAAAACCTCCACCTGCTGTGTATACAATAGTTGAAGGAATGCGAGTTGGTGGAAAGGTGACTCAGACTTCCTTCTGTTTTGTTGCATGATTCATCTAATACTATTATTACTCATTAGTTTAGTCATGTGTCATTTCTTGAATGGTGACAGCGAACTGTGATTGTTCCTCCTGAAAATGGCTATGGTCAAAAGGGAATGAATGAGATTCCGGTAAATACTCTCTTATTGGTTTATGGTCATTTTATGCCTACAAGCTGTGCTTGTTAAACTAAAAGTTCTTTATGATGTTGCAGCCTGGAGCTACATTTGAACTAAATGTTGAGCTTCTGCAAGTTGTAGCTACCTGAAGACTAGACCTCAGCTTGACTCCATTCTTATGAACCGGTTGATAATTTTGACTTCAGAATTTGTAGCCTGTGAAGCTGCGACTATTATTGTTTTTTACCCTATGTTTGGATAAAAGGAAAATAAGATAGAGAAGAAATTAAAAAATGAAAATTTTGAAATACAAAAAGTGAAAATGAAGAAAAATACAATAAGATAGACCAATACATTACTACCCGTTTGTTCCCTCCCTCTCTAAAATTTTGAAATACAAAAGTGAAAATGAAGAAAAAAAAGTTGACTTTAAGAGACTCCCATAAGTTTTCTCACTTTAATTTCAAAACTCCATTTCCCTTATTTTCTTTACAGCATTCAAAGAAACAATGATCTTTTTTTAATTAGGAAAAGAATATTTTATTTATTTATTGAAATTGTAATGGACTCATATGCGATTCTAAAAGTAATCTTAGTAAATATTGAATTGATTTTGATTTATTTTATAAGAACTTTTCAGCAATAATATTTATTATTTTATTTTTTGTTATTCATAAGAATCAAACTTAGGTATTAAAAGTTTACAATAACTTATATATTGTTTAGTAAAAAAAATATATTATCCAATCAATTAAGTTAGAATTTCTTCAAATATAACATTATAATTTAGATAGATAGATCAATAAACCATCAATTTGTTTTTTTTTTTAATATTACCCTCTCTTCTAAATGATTCTAAATATAAGAAATTTCTCAAGTATTAAAAATTATGTTAAGTAGTCTTTCAAGTATTAAATTTTTTTCAAATTGATTTCTGAATATTAATAAAATATATCAACTTACATACCAAATGGATGGATATTTAACACTTAGTAAATTATTTATAAACAATTTTTTATTTATTTTAGGGAATATTTATAAAAAAGTAATATTTTAAGGATGAAATTGATAATTTATTCTAGATAAATAAATAAAGGACGATCCTCATGAGTCATGTCATGACTAGTTTGATTGCATTTTAACATAATTGTCGATTGACTATGTGCATGTTTGTTTAAGCGTTAGAAGCTCTGTTAAACGAAATTTTATGCTTTACTATGCACCATATATAAAGAGGGAAAAAATAAAACTTTTATGGTTCAATGCAAAATCAACGTGCATTCAATCAAAGCTTTGTAACTCAGCTTGGATCACAAATGTGACCAATGTTTGACCATACTCTTTTCTTAACTATTTGTATAAACCTTTGACGCCAACATAAGCCTTGCGTTCTACCATATATATCAATTAAGATAATTATAGTGGGTAAGAATGTTTTTAGGAGTTACTAACGAGAGTGTTTTTAAAGAGTTATTCATCTATGAAAGCATTTTTAAAGATTTTTTTAAACTATTTTATCTCTTTCATTTTATCTTTTTTTTTTTTAAATCTTTGTTTCCAAATTAAATTTCAATATTATTAAAATAAATTATCAATAATTAGAAAAATGGTTATAGAAAATTTAGGTAAATTAAATCTTGGAGTTTACTAAAATCAAAACATGTTTCAAAACTTAAAGAATACTTATATTTTACAAATTTTTCACCATCAAGATCTTATTTTTTACAACATATTTGAACCATGTTGTTTTCTTTAAGGTATATTCAAACTATGTTATTATGAGATATGAGTTTAATATTTACCAAAAAGTAACTTGAATTTATTATTTTACTTGTTATTATTAGACTTAATTGTATTTTTTATTTTATTTTATTTTTTGATAAATTTTATATCCAATTTTTTATTTTTGGTAAATTTTATCTTTAATTTTTTATTTTTTGACAAATTTAAATCTAACTTTTATACTTATTAATGAATAAATGAAGGAGGAAAAATTTCATAAATTTATTAAAAATTGAGAATAAAATATACCAAATTAATTTATTTGGAATAATATTAGTAGAAAAAAAAATTGGGAGTTATAATGGAATTAAGCCTCTTCGGAAGTGGTAGAATACTCGATAACAGTGAGTTGAACAAGAAACAGCAGTGCCTGTTGGGCTGTTTGGTGTTGAGTGCAGTGAATGAGAAGAAGAGAAAGAAAACAATGAAAAGAGGCATCATGAGCTCGAATCTGTTTCTGTTTCCGATTCTCTTTTCATTTGCCTTTCTGTCCTCGCCCGTCCTCTCTGCTTCGGATCTGATCCTAGCCAAGGTTGACCGTCGCGTAAGTCTTCTCACATCAATTCACCTTTTAGGGTTTCGATCTCGTATCCTTTATTCTTTCTCTTTTCTTCACTACGCATTACAAATTACCCACTCCCAAGGGTTTCGGTTTCAAATTTCCTCCGATCTACAGTTTTTATATATCGCTTGCCTCTATTCTATTCAATATCTGCATATGTTCCTTGTCGATTATATAAGCAAAAGCACGGTATGGCGCAGAATCCCCATAATTTTATTTGCAGTATTCTGTAACTTACTTTAGGAATCAGAGTCGCGTATTTTGTTATGTAGCTGTAAATGTTCAGTTCTCTATATCTAATAATTATCGTTGCAGGTGTATACTTCTTCTGACAATCTTTTCCTTGTGCTTTGCAGATTGATCTGACTTCACAGATTGTGCGCATCACTACTTCACTAAAGGTGCTCAAAATATCTTTCATTTTCTGTCCTTCGTATATTTAGTGTAATTTCTTCATTTATTCTTGAATTTTTTTCTGTGAGAGTTTTGATCCTACTTGTCTCCAAAACATTGTAATTTACCTCACTAAACTGTAAATTACAAAGACACAGGTATTGTAGGTGGTAAATGACAACCTAACTTCTGGAAGAAACACTTTATAAACTCTAGTTTAGAAATTTGGACTGAATAATAATAAATACATTTTGAACTTGAACCGTTTCCTTCTTCTGATAATTAGAGGTTTAAATTTGAAAGAAAAACTGTTGTTAAAGTCACTTACCAAATAATAATTTTTCTTAACATGCCATATCCTATCTCCTTTCAACTTTCATTTTCTAATATGATTCTCTTTCTTATTTTATTCGTTTTTATGTCACACTTTCTGTCCATTTTTTGCAGGTACAGAATACGGGATCTGATGTTGTATCTGAGATTTTGCTGTCCTTTCCTGAGAACCAGAAAAGTAAGTTGGCATACTTGAAGGCAACACTTGGTGAAGGGAAGGGAAAAGCAAAACCATCTTCTGGTGTTGGTTTACCCGTCGAAGTTGTCCACCCAAAAGATGTGCCACCTGCCTTGACAATTTATTCCGTATCTTTACCTAAGGGGCTTGGGAAGGGAGATATTCTGACGTTGGATGTCTTGGCTGTTTTTACCCACTCATTGCAACCATTTCCAGAGAAAATCAACCAGGCTGACATCCAGCTTCTACTGTTTCAAGAAAGTGCACACTATCTCTCCCCATATGCAGTCAAGGTTCAATCACTCGCTATTAAATTGCCTGATGCAAGGATAGAGTCCTATACAAAACTAGAAAATGCAAAACTTCAGGGATCTGAATTAAAATATGGTCCATATGAGAATCTTCCTCCATTTTCATACTTGCCAATAGTTGTTCACTTTGAGAATAACCAACCCTTCGCTGTTGCTAAAGAGTTGGTGCGAGAGATCGAAATTTCCCATTGGGGCAATATACAGATCACAGAGCATTACAATATTATCCATGCTGGTGCTCAGAGCAAAGGAGAATTTTCTAGGTCACCTTGTTTCTTTGATTCGGAGTTATTTGATTGTTTTGTTAGTTAGGCATGTCATAATAGTTTGTTTTCTGCTACAGGCTTGACTATCAGACCAGGCAATTTTTAAGAGGTGCATCAGCCTTTAGGCGTCTTGTTGCCAAGCTACCACCAAGAGCTCATTCTGTGTACTACAGGGATGAAATTGGCAACATTTCCACTTCTAGTTTATGGGGTGACTCAAAAAAGGTGGATATGTTCACATTTGATAAACTTTTACTGTGAAATACTTTTTAAAAAACATTTGCCAAAAATAATTATTCTTTAAAAATCAGACAGAACTGGAGATTGAACCTAGGTACCCTATGTTTGGTGGCTGGAAAACTGCCTTTACCATTGGATATGGCTTGCCACTTCAAGACTTCTTATTTGGATCGGATGGAAAGCGCTTCCTTAATATCTCTTTTGGTGCCCCTATTAGTGAGTTGGTCATTGACACACTCTTTGTGAAGGTGATTGAGTTTATTTTATCTTGATAATATATATTTCACTTTTTTTTTATTTTTCATTTTTGTTGGTTGGAAACTTGGGATGTGATCTTACAATGGAGAATTCATCAGTGTGGCTTGGGAGACATCACATTTCACTTTTACCTTTTCAAGGGAGGAAGAAATATATGCCTGGGGAAAATGAATTTCTTTATCTAAATATGATCATTCAGTTGTCTGTGATTAAATTATGAGAATATAATTGTGATTTTATTATTGTAATTAATTGGCACCTGAGTTGTTAACAAATAACCACTTGAAAATTTTTCCTCAATTGGAAATGTTTTTTTTATCAATAATCTGCTTTTTCCTTTGCAATTTTCCCTACACTCTCTCCCTCTCCCAATTGTAGTCTGTGTAATATAGTTATACCAGTTTGAATAACTATTTCATCTGCCTGATGCTTGTAAATTCCAGGTTGTTTTGCCAGAGGGTTCTAAAGATATTTCAGTATCTGTTCCATTTCCTGTGAAACAATCGCAGGAGGTATTTCTATATTGATATCTCCTGCCAAATCATAGTTTTTTCATTCCCTTGATTAGGTTTTATAGTCCTTCCATGTAATTGTTGCAGACAAAGCTTTCCCACTTGGATATTGTTGGTAGACCTGTTGTTGTGCTGGAGAAGAACAATGTTGTCCCTGAGCATAATGAGCATTTTCAGGTATAACTGTTGCATCTGTTCATGAAGCTAAAAGTGCTAAATTTGTACCATCTAGTCTAGCCACCAAAAAAACAGAATGCTTTGTCAACTTCATATGATCCATAAAGGTCATGTTTTCAAGGGTGATATTAGCACTATTCAGATTTTGAAGAACATGAAAAAAGTAACAATTTTCTTATATTTTTATTACAAGAAAAGAAAAATTGATATCCCTAAATTTCATGGACTGGCCACCTTATTGAAGTTGAATTGGGTGCTCACTGCCAATATATTTGTAAGTGGAGTTTTTTCGTTTGTTTTTATATAACCTGCTTCCAATGTTTCAAGTATACCCCATCAGAAAATGAAATACAAGGGTTAGAGAGAGTTGCGAGAGCAGGAACTAAGGACAAGAGAAATTATGATTTGATTACTTAGTATACAATATTTTTTTCCTTCTGATATTTGATTGGGCATACTACTTATTACCATTGCTTGTATTGCAGGTCTACTATAAGTTCAACAGTCTTTCTATGCTCAGGGAGCCTTTGATGTTGATTTCTGGCTTTTTCTTTCTGTTTGTTGCTTGCATTGTCTACACGCATGCAGATATTTCAATCTCCAAATCTTCTGCATCTTATTTGGCAAAGCTCCAGTGGGACGAGGTGATCAACTTGTTGTATCATGTACAGAGTTCTGTATTTGCAAATGAATGTAGTACTTATACTGTACATGTGTACTTGTGTTTTGTTATGCAGGTGCAAGCAACTATTCAGCAGGTCCATGGTATCATTAGCCGTTGCTTAACCGCACATGACAAGCTAGAAGCGTCATTACACGATCTTTCCAGGACAGGAGACATTCAAGCCTGTAAAGCAACTCGAAAATCAGTTGATAGCTCATTGAAAGAGCTCTCTAAAGAGTTGAAGCAACCATTGGCAATTTTGCAATCTTCTCCGCAAGCTGCTCAAATATTACCTAAGGTTATGTTGTAAATATTTTATTCTATGTATTATTTCCCTCTCTCCATGTATAGTTATATGATTTATGTTTGTTTTCAGGTGGAGGAACTTGTTACTAAGGAGAGAGAGTTGCAGGAGAAACTTCTAGTAAAACACACTACAGTCGTAGACGCCTATGAGAAGAAAGCTGGAAGGGAAATTGAGAATAGGATTGCTTCACAACAGCAGAAAATTACTGCTTTGAGACGGGAGATTGATGATCTTATGGACTTGATTGATGAGATATGATAGGTGACTATGCTGCTCGAGATGATAATGTGCTCTCATTTTGACCTTGTTTTACTTTATTTAGGTCAGGAGTTTGTTGCGGTTTTATAATTGCAAAGAGATTAGTGATACTGACGGTTGGAATTTTGGTGCAGTTTATTGTCTTCTAGTATTATGGTAACATTTAGCATAAATATCACTAATTTTATATCCATGATTAATCCCTTTGTTTCAAGTTACGACTCGAATCTTGTGTTTCTCAAATTTACTAAATCACTTGAGTGCATGTCTGGAAATATGATTTGTAAAGGATAATTTTTTTCTTCAAAAGTTCTTAAGATTGTGTATTCTTAGGCTTGATTATAATATTGCTGGTTTTTAATATCTTGCAAATTTTTTAGACAAATGATATTTACACTTCTCTTCATTAATAAATTCACCACTACCTTTCAATTAATTTTGCTAAATCTCCTAATTTATTTATCCTATTCAAATAATTTTCAATGATCAAACTTTATTTCCAGAAACTCCCTTAGCCCCTCTTTGTCAACCACTTCTCTTCCACCATTCTGCGTTGATTGCTCTTCCTGAGTTCCTCTCGTCTAGTGATCAAGGAGACTTTCATTATAAATTTGGTAATATTAGGGGGGGGGGGGGGGGGGGGGAATAAGTTCGATTGTACCTTGAACATGCAATGACCTCGTGTTTAAAGAAAACACACTTTTTTTTCCATATTATCGTGGGAGGGTTAGTTAACAAACAAAATAATATATGCAAACCCTCTTATGACTAATAAGTTGTTACTTAAATCGCACAAAGTATCATTAATGGAAAATATCTAAACATTAATTTGTATCTTATATTCAATGTAGGAATAAAATTATAGTAAAGTTCTATTGTTTTTTATAGAGAAGAAAGAAGAGGGAAAAAATAGATGATGAAAATGGGGGTCCGGAGATAGGGTTTGTAAAAATAAGGTGTTAAGAGAATGATGAATATGATATACAAAAATAGGATTTAAAGAACAATGAAGATGAGGATTTGGAAATAGGGTTTAAAGATGGTATGGGCAAGAATAAGGATATTTTGGTAATAAAACTATATAAAAAAGGAGGGGAATTATTTAGTTATTAAGGGAGGTATATATATATATATATATATATATATATATATATATATATATATATATATATAAGCATTTTGTTGGGCTTATCTCACATGAAATTGGACTTGAACTGGTCCATGTCCATGCAGAAGAAGAAAAAGAAAACGGAGTCTGGCACGACTACTATTATTAGGGTTAATAATTAAAATGGCAAGTAAGGATTGCATATTATTTTTTTATCCGGAAAATGGAAACGTCTCTGCGATATGGAGAAGATTCGAAAGCTTTACGAATCCATGCGAAGCAAAAACTCCGAATCGACTCAAACACCTACTTCCAGGTAATCCCTAATCCACAACTCAAGTTGCGTGTCCCCTTGGTCAAAATTTACACTGTTGTGTGGTTCTCGTTCGTTGCAGTTGCGCGGAGAGCTTGATACAAGACTCGGACAACCAAGTTCGTCCGGTGCCCTCATCAGACATTTCTATCCCAATGTGAGTCTTCATTTCGCGTTTTTTTATTTTTTTATTTTTTAAATTCAAATCATTATTTCTTCTTACTCTAATATATTATTGTATTGTAGTTATCAGCAACCCTTGGCGTAGGTGTGCGATATGATAAACGTGACAAGTTGCGCTATACTGTAAGTGCAAAGAAAACATTTCCTGTCACACTTGACGGCTTCCTTAATTTTAAAATTAAGGGAGGATGTGATGTTGACAATGACTTCAAAGAGGTACATGTACATCCACTGATTTCCTTTCTTTTACTCCTTTATAGATTAAAATTCGCCATTTCGGTTTTCACATTCTTTTATTTTCCAGAGGAAGTCCAGAGGAGCCGCCGAGTTTTCATGGAACGTGTTCAATTTTCAGAAGGACCAGGTTGTTAGACTTAGGATTGGCTACGAAGTATTTGAACAGGTTTAACTTGTTTGTTTCCCCTCTCAATTGCAACTTGCAAACATTATAACCATCATTACAATGGTCTGTCTACAATTTATCCAATTGTTATCTTAGAGTTAGAATATATAAAGCTCAATTGTGTTCCTTTTCCTAATGTGGTGTTGTCAAGACTGCTTTTGGTTATTAGCATGGTTTTAAATTGCAGTGGCGGTTTCGTCACGTTCCTTTATGTTGTGGCCAAAACCTTTACATTGCAGTTATAGAGACTCAAAACCTTTACATTGCAGCTGAAATCGCTGTCACATACCATTCTTAAAACCTTGGTGATTAGCAATGTCCATCTTGTCAATTTAGAGGGTACACCTTCACCCTAGTAATTTGTTTGGATGAGAAGAGATTTTGGAAGGATTGTAAATATGAGGAAAGAAAACCAAATTAAAGTGAGAAGAATATTTTCTTATGGTATCTTGTTGATCAACCGACCCCAGTTAGCTTGGGTTAAAGGTGTTGTTGATGTTGATTTTGGTATCTTGTAGATCACATATTGATAACAACGATTTTGAGTTGAATGGAGTCTTACATGGCTGTCGAAGGGAGAATAGCTTCTGAAGTTTGATGTTGCCAAGGTTAGTTGTGTGATCTAGTGGCTGCTGTGCTCATTGTGTTTTCATTTTTGGGAAAAATTTTGTGAGCCCCAATGAGTTCACTTCCCATTTTCCCGTCAGCACCTAGATGAAGAGAAATCCCTTTTCTGCAACTATGTTTAATTTTATTTTCTATCATTCTCTTGTTCTCCATGTTGTTATTGTTGGTTTTGGGTTTCTTGACTCTGCATAAGAGTCTGGTGAGTTAGAGCCATATTGAACTGTCTAGAGTAAAAGTAGTTAACCCCTTAGGCTTCATGACTGTGATTTTGGCTGCAACATCAAGGTTTTTGGGGTGTTAATGACCACAGCCACAATGCAACTATAATTGTGGCCACATTTATTTGTAATTTCCTGCATTATCAAGAATTGTGACAAGATCATGACCATGACCACAATTTAAGTCCTTCCCTAACTGTCAACTATATAGACTTTGACCTGAGAAGTAAGTGTACTGTGCATTTTGACTGAATTGTGACATATGGATACACCCTTGAGTGAAAAATATAGGTAATTGAATAATGAATAGTCAGCCTTCTATTTAACTTTTATCAATTTACCTTTAGGTACAGAATTAGTAAAATTGCTGTAATCTGTTCCTGATCCTATATGGTTTTTGGAATTAGGAATTAGCAGAATCCGTCAAGTTGCAATTGGTGTCATTTTGTCAAAAGTTATTTTGATGATATAGTTCAACGTACCTTTCCCCAATTTTGGCATGCTATAATATTATTCATGATGTCTTTTCTTAATGCTACATTCCATCTTAAAACTCTTGTTTCAGGTTCCTTACCTGCAGATTAGGGAGAATAATTGGACAATAAATGCAGATTACAAAGGTAGATGGAACGTGAGATATGACTTGTGAGAACTGCAGAGAGCTTTTTCTGTAGACGTGTTTTGCTTGTCATTTTTTTTGTAGACGTGTTCTGTTTCTCACCCCAACCTTAAGCCCCGCCCTTAAAAAAGGGACCATGCATAAATTTATGTCGAGTCATGCGAGTTACTTTGCATGAGGAACTAAAGTGATATTGATTGGTTGAAAATGAAGTCCGCATTTGATTTAATAGTTATTCACTGCGTATGTAGGAGTAGGATGTCATCAGCTGGAATTGGATGAAAGTGAAACCACATGTATGAATAACTTGTGTGCTGGAATTGGATAAAAGACTTGGTGGAAAAATATATGAAATAATAATTCTTTCTTTAAGTTAAAATTTATGTACTTTTAACATTTAAAAGTTGAAAAGTATACACTAGTTTTTATCTGGTAACTTTTTATATTAATTTTTAATTTTTTTTTCTATAACTTTTTGGCAAAAAGTTAAATTAAATTATCGGACAGTGATTTCCTGGATGACCTAAGTCAAAGTCATTTATGCATCTTTGCCGTGAGATTGCTGTTAAAGAATTGAGAAAACCAGGGGCGGAGTATTTTATCTGTACTATTATTTATTTATAAATAAAAAATAAGGATGTGGTCTCCTTTTTTTTTTTCCTGGCATTTGATTTTTTTTTTTCCTGGATATGATATTTCTTTTTGTCTGTGCAGAAGATGATATGATCTTGATTAAACATTAAGGTGTAAAATATCGATAGCTTGAACTTATTTGCACGTCTCTAATTCGTGTTTGGCTTTATTACCCTGGACTTCATATTATCAAATTTCAATTTTAGGTATACATATCGCTTACGGGTTCTCTTTTTTATCCCCTTAAAAATAGATGATAAAGAATTTAACGATTCATTTTAGTCTAGATAAGTCAAATCTCCCTGATAATCTAGTAGAATATTCTAATGAAATTGGAAATGAATTTGTCAACGGTGAAAGTAAAAATAAAAACAGCGATTAAATAGCATGAACTAAAAATAATTATATAGAAGGGATTATAAAATGAAAATAAATAAGAGAGGTAGGGATGCTCATAGGATTGGACTATGAATCCAAATTGATCTATAAACTAACTTAATTAGTTTTTGTTAGATATTTTTTTTGTTTAGGTTAAATTTGATTCAATCTATTCAAATCTGTTGAGTTTTGGATTGAGTCATGAGTTTTTATATCAGGATTTGATGGTTTATTAATTTGTATTAAATTATTATTATTATTATTATTATTATTATTATTATTATTATTATTATTTATTTTTACATATAATATGTTTTATACCATCGAGCACATGACACAAGATTGTTTTAACTTAACTAGAGGTCTTAAGTTTGAGTTCTAAGTATGCAGTTGCATTAAATATTTGAAGGAAGAGTTGGCCACCCATAATGGTCCCACAAGTCTCGCATATGATTATCTTTCGTGGAGAATACCTATGATTTATACAAAAAGAATATTTTTAAATTTTAAAAAATCAATTATTATTATTATTATTAGACATAGTAACTAAGAATGTGATTGTCTTTTCTTTTCTCATTTCTCACGATTTCACTCAATCACTCTTATAAAATTAGAATTTCAACTTTCAATTGGTTGTAGAACATTTATTTTACTTTTTAATTTATTTGAAACCATTTTAAATTTAGTTTAAATTTCAGTTACATTTCTTATTTGACTACTTGAAAACATTGGAATTTTCAAACTATGTTTTAAGAATTTTAATTTTTAGACTTCGTAGATGTGGTGCTTGAACTTGTTTATTATATTTTAATTTTTAAATCATGTTTAATATAGTATATTAGTCTATATTATGATGATGACAATAATGTGATTATTTCAGTGATATTTTCTTCCACGATTTGATTACATTTAACAATAATTATTATTTAATTTCAAGTAATATATTTGATATTTCATTTAATAAAGAATATTAAATTTAAAAATAACAAACTAATTTAAATATTTTAACGTGTTAACCCGATCTAACTCAAACAATTTATAAATAAGTTGATTTGATTTTGATTTTAATTTTTTTCTTTAAAGTTCAACTCAAATCAACTAATTTAATTTGATTATATTGCATTGCAAATTTTGTCAAACCCAACCCAAAAGAATCCGTACAGGCTGAAGAGAGGTGCAGCGCAGTGGTCGTTACTTATAGTGCTAGTCCAACGCAAGCAAGCAAAACTTGAAACGCACACTCTTCTCATCTCTCTCTCTCTCTGTCTCTCTCTCTCTCTCTCCAAAGCAAACAGAAACAGAAAGAAACAGCGACAATCACATGACTCGTGCCTTGAGATATTTAGGCGAGCGAAAGTCGTCCACCGACTCCGCTGTCGTCGATTCCGACTTCGTCGTCATCCTCGCCGCCCTCCTCTGCGCTCTCATCTGCGTCCTCGGCCTCGTCGCCGTCGCCCGCTGCGGCTGTCTCCGCCGCCTCCGCCTCTCCTCCGCCTCCTTCGCAAACACTCCCCAGCCTCCTACCGCCGTCGCCAACAAAGGCGTCAAGAAGAGGGTCCTCCGCTCCCTCCCCAAGCTCACCGCCACAGCGGAATCGGTGGTCAAGTTTGCTGACTGCGCGATCTGCCTCACGGAGTTCGCCGCCGGAGACGAAATCCGAGTGCTGCCTCAGTGCGGACATGGCTTCCACGTCAGCTGCATCGACGCCTGGCTCAGATCGCATTCCTCGTGTCCGTCATGCCGTCAGGTTCTGGTGGTTTCTCGCTGCGACAAGTGCGGCGGGATCCCGGCTCCGGCGAGCTCCAGCTCCGAGCCGCCGCCGCCGGCGAACTCCGAGACCAGATTTAAGGGAAGGGAGGACGACGCCAATAGGTTCTTGCCTTAGCTTCGGCTTTCGGTTTATAATAATTCTAAATTCATGAATCCTTTTCTTCTAAAAAAAATATTGTCTATATAATATGTATAATATGGAATAGCAGCTCGTGTGTAATTTTATTTTTATAATTCAGTTAGGGATTAGTTAATTAGTGTTAGATCATATGGTTAGGGCTGTAATAGTAGCTTTATTATTATTGCATTTGTGGTCTCCCAGTACCAGGCAGGGCAATTGTGTCATATCTTATTCTCTTTGCAACTTGCATCAGTTCAGGTGAATTTCCTTCTTAATTCGGATTAAGATACCTTTTTTATTTTTTTCATGTTTGCTCTGCTCTGCTTATCGTATCTTTTCAACTTCACCTCTGAGTTTGTGTTCAAACTTTTTTCTTGTGTTTGTGACTTCTGAGTGTGAGAATTAGGGCGTGGTATTAATTTTCTAAAACGCTACAAAAAGAGCGATCACGAATCTTTAGTTTAATATTTTTTTTAAAAAAAAAAAAAAAAAAACAGTTGCCTGTTTTTACCTAATTTAAAACAACTATATTTAGTATTTTTCAAAAACAAGTAATTATTTTCTTGAAATAAGTCTATCCAAATATATTAAAAAAGGTTGAAGAAAAAGTAATTATTATTTTTAAGTAGGTTATGATAAGCAATCATTTTTTTTAAAAGAAAATATTTTGAACTAAAGATTCATTATCTCTCTTTTCGAAACATACTCCGAGTGTTTTTGAAAAATAAGATACTGTTTTCTTGAAATAAATCTATCCAAATGTTCTGACGCATAAAAAAATATTCTATCCAAATGTGCTATAAATTTTTGGAATGCATTACCAACATCATCAGAGTCTTACTCTTAATTTATGGACGACTTTAAAAGGTTAAACACATAATTTTGAAAATTGAATGAGACTAATTAATTTGATGGGTTGGATTTAAATAAATTGATTGAAGCAAATGTGTGGATGTTATAAAATTTTAATACTTTTTAATTTTTACAATAAAAAAAATAATGATTATCATATATGAAAGAGGGCTTTGTGAAGGTTAGCAAGGGAGCCAAATAGTTTTATTTGGCACTGAGTAGTGATTGGAAGAGCATAGCAATTAACTGGGAATCTATCCTCCTATAAGATCGCATGGCGGAAAGTGGTAAAGGGTGGCAGTAATGAAATTTGAGTTGGATATGGGTCCCATTTTTATTTTATTATTCATTTTATCATTTTTTTCTCTTTTTTATTATATTTTTTTCTGTATAAAGAAATTAATTTGTTTTAACTATGTGACTTTTACTTTGACCATGTCAGTATCAACATGCCGTGTGCTGATCGCTACCAAATGACGCCACTAAATTCACAGAAATTATTTTGACACCAATAGTTTAACTTTAATACCTGTACTATTAATTAATTGAAAATAATTAGAAATAATGTAGAAAATAATATTATAAAATGTAAAAATTTTATTATATGTAATTAATTATGCTTGGTCATAATAAATTGTTTTTACATTATCTGTGCATTTAAATTAATAATGTAAATTATATTAGTTATTTTACCAGCACCTTAACGAGTAATTTATGAATGAACAAAATATCATTTAATGATTTTTTTCATACATTAATTACTGAATACAAGAAATCTAAATGAAAGAATAAACAAATATAAAATTTTAAGAAAGGAAATGTTTATAATAAGTTTGAAGGATGAAGCTATTAAGCTTAATGAGAAGATATATGAACTGGAACAAAATAAAATCAATATCAGTTATTATTACATAAATTATTTATAATAAAATATAATAGATTTTGATATTGTTGTAGTTATATTTGCAAAAGATAACAATTATGATGTTTAATTTTTCATTGTTAATATTTTATCTAACAAAATATATAACATTATTATTGATTTTAATTTAAAATTTATTTAATTCATTAATAAGCTATTGGTCTTAGTGGTATTGAATTTAATTTTCTTAAATGAACTCTTATATTTGAATCTTATAGATGAAAAATTATTTTTGAGAGAAAAAAATCACTAGATCATGAGAAGTTTCACTAAAGAATGTGAATATCTGAAATGTGGTATGAATTGAATTTTGATGATTCAAATTAACTGACCGAAAAATTAAAGTCTACTCTACTATTTATTTGCGCCAAGCTTATGATCCCAAGTTTTTGTTGTTTTTTTATTTATAATTTTCTGAACTTTATTTATTTAGACTATATATTTTGCATTAACCTGGATCTTCATGTTGAAAATAAAATATGAAGATCTAGTTATGGAAAAGAAATTGTGACGACTTTCATTAAGTTATTAATATATATATATAATTAATGTAATTTTGAAGTAAATTTTTCTTTTAAAATATAAACTAAAAAAAGTAAAGTCGTAGGACAACTTATAAGAAATTGCAAAAATAGAAAATAAAAAAATAGTTTTATTGCCTATACAAAATTATAAAAATAAAAAATAAAGTGAATATATATATATATATATATATATATATATATATATCTTCTTGACGAACTGCATGCACCCAGTGTCGTTAGTGGTTATTTATTTTACGGTTTAGAATTCGGACACAATTGCTCTTTTAAGTTTCAACATCTGTCAAAAATAAACAATACTATATAAGACTTGAAATTGCCCTTTATTCTAAATAAACAACATAACCATGTACTGATGTACATCTAATTATAATGATTTAGAGAGAATAATTTCTTTAATAGGAAATGAAACGCTAGTAGATAGATAACTTTTTTTATTCGTTGGGTACATGAATACATATCTTAACATTAACCTCGTTGATAAGTGTGTTGTTTTATGTAGTATTTTATGGGATTCTTGGTAGTGGTTTTGCACACACGGCATTTCCACAAGAGAAGAGTAGAGGCCACAATTTGCTGATTGTAAAAGACCTCTCTGGTAAAGGAAAGGCCACAACACAACTCATGATTGAGGCAAAGTCAATCCCATGCAAGAAAATTCTTGAGTGCTATTTTAGTGCTACCTTAGCCTACAAAACCAAACACACTTTTCGGTTGACTTTTTGATTGAATTAAAATTAGCCACCAAATGATGGAGGACATTATGTTGGGTGTTTCTGTTACAGTTACCACAACCAAATCAATGTGTAATAGTTTGTACACGATGAAGTTAATCCGATCATCACAGTCTAAATTTTGGAAATGAATTTTCTGTAATCATTGTGACCGCATGAAATATCGATCTTCCAAAAGAAATTATATAGTTTAAATAATTAAGTAAAATATAACTCAAAAAAATTTACACCTTGAATATATAATAAGTACAAGGTGGTCCTGTAGTTACTTTATGACGGGCAAAGAATCCGGGTTCCCAAATTTTAACCTTTCACTTATTCAGTTCATAAATAAAAGAATAAGATAGAAATAAATGAATAATTACTCGATCATAACGATGTTTGAAGGGGGTTTTTTCGGTTGTGTTTGAATCACACGATTGGAAATAAATTTTGTATTGGAATTTGATGCTCTTTCAGTCCAACGGCGCTCTATAGTCTTAAACGAGGTCTTCACACAAATTAATTTGCACTACAAAAAGTACGGAATTTGAGTATTAAAATGAATAATGTGGTGGCACTGCCATGCCATCCATATATATGGAAACGGGTGGCGTAATTTGATTCTTAAAGGAATCAAACTAGTCCATTTCGAAACCAATTATGGTAATGAGATCCCACTTACAATCAATAATTGGGGAATTAGGACAAAATAATATACCTTAATATTCTAAGACGCCATATATCATTAAATAATTTATTGACTTTCGTTAAAGGTGATTCCATCGGGACGGCTATTTTTTTGTCACTACCTAACTAAAGATGATGTTCCAATTCCTTTATTGATAACCATGCATTTTGTTACTTTTTATTTTATTTTTTAAAACAAAATCAACCACAATTTATTAAAAAAAAAGTATGGTAATAAAAAAAAAAATCAATCTCGTGATTTTGTTTTTCGCTCAAGATGTTAAACATATGATATATAAATCTATCACATCATTAAACTTTTCCTAGGAGGTTTTTAAATTTAAATAAAAATTAAATATTATTATTATTATTATTATTATTATTATTATGAAAATAAATCATTTGAATCAAGACGCGTCATCCTTATTGATACAGTATATTAAAATTCAAATTTTAAGAGTCAAAATTAAATTAAGATTATTTTGATTAAAATTATAACAATTTTAGCATTTAGTTTATCTAAAAATGAAACTTATTTGATTTGACATAGTATATAAAGATTTTAAATTAAAATTAAATTAAAAATAAAATTCAGTGATACTATTTAAAATGAATAAGAAATTGTAAATATAAAATATTTTTTTAATTAATGACAATTATTTTGTTACATTAAATATAAATAAATTAAAAATATAAAACAAATAAAACTAACAAAAAGTTTATGAAAATAAATTATTTGATTCAAGGCACTTCATTTTTCTTTTCTCATTTGCAATAATAATTTATTTACGCTGAATAGTAGTAACTAACACTCCAATTCTTCATCTTTAGTATATTCTCTTAGAGTTATTGTTACTATTGTATGTCAATAGCAACAACTTTTCTCCACTCGCACAACTTCTCCATCTTGAGTATGAAGAATGTACGAGCTATTGATTTTGATGTACAACTTTTGTGAGCAGATCTTGATGAAGATGCATTCATCATGTAATCACTCATCATTCGTGAACCTCAATCTGCTAATACAAGGAGATGAAAAAGAATAACTATTTTTGTATATGTTAATTGTAAAAATTATTCTTACTTCTCGAAAAAAATATATCTTTATAACAAATTGAATACTTTTTCCTAAATAATTCTATTAACAAATAATTGTTTAAAGATGAGATATATAATTTATTTTGGATTATAAGTTCTTTTTAATCAAAAAATAAATTTATAATTTTCAACTTATCAGATAATTGTTTAATACTTAATGCATATGATGACAGTAATTTTTATAAAATATTCATTTTTAATTATAATAATATCATATAATGATTTATAAGATAATTTGTAAGTAACTTTTATAATAGTATTTTCTATTAAAAGATGAATTTTGATAATTATTTTACTTTGATATTAATTTCTATAATGACCATAAATAGAGATTGAAAAAGTAAAGGTTTCAAGAAGAAATAAGAATTGAAAAAATACAAGATTTAGAAATGTGTAGCAAAAGAAGCAAACATGAATTTATAAAAGATGATAATTGAATAATGATGATATGCTGATTCTTTAATAATTTTGATGGTAAGCGTGTTGGTATTTTGAAGAATCAAGTGATTCTCCGAATTTAGCATTCAAATGTTTTATCTATAGACTTCTAATATTAGCGGTCAAATTATATGATTTTGACATGTGTACAAAAATATTCCTAAATTAAATACATTGATATGATACTAATAAATGTCTTCACATAGCTTTTTTGCAACTGTGTTAACTAGTACTTCGATTTGTCGAAAAATATTTTGCTCTTCTTTGTTTTTCAATCTCACATACATGAATAAAATTATCGAAATTAGCCATCTCAATCAAAATAATTTAATTTTCTTCTGTTACATAATAAAGTTTGTTGAATTTATGTGATTTGTTTTTGAAAGAATTTCTCTGTTCATATCTTAGATAAATACATTGAAAATTAATTTTCATAACTTAATAAAAAATTTTATAACAGAAATAACACCATGTGATGAGGTGAGAATGTAGTGGAGAGGGAAAGTTTGCAACGAACTAAAGTCATGGGAGACAATTAGCGTCAATGTATCTTTTCCCTATTTTATTTGGATACAAATTGAAGTTAATACATTATTCCACGTTAACGTTGAGTGAGGATAAGGTGCCAACTAATAAATGACCACATAGCAAATCATTTGCCACATAAATAAGCCTAGTAATTAGTGAGGAGTGACTAGAGTTAAAAAAATTACCGGGACCCAAAACACATTTTCCCTTCAAGATATAATAAGACTTAACATAAACCCCTTAGTACAGGACTTTAACAATGCATGTGGGTATTTAAGAGGATGTCATGTTTTGCACAATCTCATTTTGGTCTCGTTCATCGGTTCAATCATTTTAGACAACTCTTACTTTCCTTTTCTTTTTTGTTGTTTTTTTCCCATTAAACGAACTACTGGTGAAGTTATAGGTCATAATGTCATATTCACAACTTGTTGATTTACTATTTTAAATTAATGAGTTTCGAAATCCATTAAGTTGGCCTAGTAAAGAATTTGGATAATATCCATGAAGTTATATGTTCTAATCTTAATTTCACCATTTTATAACCAAAAAGTTAATGAGTTTTGGACAAATAATCATTTTCTCTCTCTCTCTCTCTCTCTGTATAAATTGAAATAATTATTTTGAATAAGAGAACTATTTATCAACGATAACATTTTTCTTACATAGCTTTTGTCCTATCTATCATTTTTATTTTTAAATTTATATTCAATGATTTAAAAATAATTTATCAATGTTAAAAATAACTTTATATCACAATATAAGTTATTTACCATAAAAGTGTAACTTATATGTTCAAAAATATTATTTATTATGTATTTTAATTATATAAAATAAATATTTATATTCTA
>PYAF01003572.1:696193-709614 GCA_007407185.1 Glycine tomentella
GATAGATATTTTGTAACATGATAAAGTAAAAACAAATTGTATCAACATGATATGTGACATGATTAACAAATAATATTTTTTCTTAAATATGTCATCAAAATTCATAGAAAGTATTTTGAACTAAAAAAATAAGTTTAATTAAAAACCTGGAAACCTAAATAAAGATGTAAAATCTTAGTAGTAGTTATAACATATAATGTTTAAGTTAATTGGTTAAATAATATGTGAGTTGTTATAAATCTTTTATTATTTATTTGTTTTTTATTTTCACAAATAATAAAAAATCACAAATACTAACTAGGGTTATTGGGACATTCATTAAGGGACTAAAAATATTTTTTTATTAGAACACACAAAATTATACTGATTTTTTTTTTTATTCTCTTATAATCTTTAAACTAAATATTTAGTTTCTTAACTAATGTGCCAAGATCATTTATTTATGTAGACCAAAAAATAATAACAGTAGTAGTACCCAACCGTGGATCGAACCCCGGCCATTTGATAGGCTCTGTCGTCTTCTTTTTCTTAATCTCTGCAGCCCTAACATTTTAGCTTGAGCTTGGATTGGAGGAGATAGAGAAATCGGAATGGAAGCGGAAACCTCTAATTGAGTCCACCATTTCCCATGGCGTCAGTTTGGACACTGCACTTTTGCTCGCTTTCTCTTCGTGTAAGTCTTTAATTCAATTCAACTTTCCTCACTTTATTCACACATAGTGACCACGATGATTATTTATTAACGTTCAAAATTGAATAATTGTAGCCATGCCTCTACATTAGTAGCAGTAACATTAGCACTGCCACTAGAAATCGCATTAGCATCAGAAATGGAATCTCCAATTGGCGCTCTCGCGCCCAACAACTCAAACACGATTCCATCAATTCCATTACCAAATTTCACCATCAACTCGTTAATTCCGTCGCCATTCCTCCCTTTCTGGTACCCTTTTCATTTCACACACTAATTTTTATTAATTAATTAATTAATTAATTATTATCATCATTATAATTGTTGTATTATTTGTAGTTGAATCGAAACAGTGGAAGCAATTTTCCTATTTGGGTATGTGTTGCGGTTGTGGTTTTGGTTGTAGCGGTGAGAGTGAGGGTAGTTTCCAGAAAAAAGGAGCGTCCTGGTTCCGTGGCTGATCTAGTGAGACGTGGCCAACTCAGATCTGATAGAAGAGGCATGTATGATTTTTATCCATACCCACTTATTATTACTCTTTTTTGCATTCACTCTTTCATTGGTATTATGTTTTTATCTACCTAATATGCATATAAAGTAAGTAACAGACAATAATTAGCATTACACACATTACTACTAGTTGATTAGGTTTGCGTAGTGAGATTGAGTTTCCTTCCTAACAAGTAACAAAATCATGATCCACCCATTTGTCTCTCTGCATTTTTCTATGCATGTTTACAGTTCGAGGCCTCTCAAGTATGAAGACCCCTTCAATAATCCCTTCGTCAAGGTTGGTAAAAGTGACTCAACTGTTGAGATGTGCGGAAAGGTTTACCGTTTAGCCCCTGTTACTCTTACTCAAGAGCAACAGGCTACTCACCAGAAGAGGAGATTGCGGGCCTACCAGTGGAAGCGACCCACCATCTTCCTCAGAGAAGGGGACTTGGTTCCTCCGGATGTTGATCCTGACACTGTCAGGTGGATTCCAGCTAATCATCCCTTTGCTACCACTGCCACTGATTTGGATGAGGACTTGGCACAAAACAATGTGTATCAAAAGCATGGAGTTCCTTTTCGGATTCAAGCCGAACACAAGGCCCTGCAGAAAAAGCTAGAAGCCCTACAAAATGTAAGCTTTAGCAAGATAAGGAAATTCAAAGTCACATGCTTTTGATGTGGTTTTAGAATTTCTTCTGTAAACGCTGTCATGTTTTCATCCTAATTCTTAAGCTTTTGGGGGTTTAGCTTTAGCATTCTGTCTGTCTTTCACAGATATATTGATTTTGAAATTCGCCTGTAGTTCAACTAATGTAGCCCACTCTTTTATTACCATATCACAAATCCATTATAAAACTAAGCAAAGAAGATACTCTCTGATTTTGGCGTATTTAGTATTATGGAATGTCATCTGGGTTCAAGAATAGTTTTCCAAACCAGGCTTTGTTTCTTACCCAGCATGAATTAACATTTTAATTATTGGTATTTTGGTTATGTCACCGAGACCCTTGATATCAGAAATTGGCTAATTATGGGCATGTTTGGGTAAGCTTCTCTAGAAATACTTCTAGAAGGAGAAGAACATAAGAAGAAATAAATAAGATGAGTTTTTCCATAAGTAAAAATAAGCTCTCTATTAGTTAATTTTTAGAAGCTCATCAATATAGCTTCTCTAAAAGATGAGATGACATCTACAAATTAACTAATGAAAGACTTATTTTAGCTTATGGAAAAACTCAATTCATTTTTTTTTCTTACTTTTCTCTTCTAGAAGTACTTCTAGAGAAACTAACATCCAAACAGGCCCTATATATATTGCTGATTCATGCTGAAGTGCTTTTACCTAATTTGGTGTACCATTGAAACCTTTTGTTTTATTTATGCTACAGGACCAGAAACTCAATAAACTAGTGATAGATCCTATCAATGCTAAAGAATTTGAGAGGCCATTCAACTCCCACGCCAGATTAAATGATCAAGCAGATAAGAGCTCTGTAAACAATCAGGTTAGTGGTCCTACCAATGCTAAACAATCACACACACACATTGTTAAAGTGCTTTTCCCACCACTGAAAACCTTTTGTATTATTTATGATACAGGAGCAGAAACTCAATAAACTAGTGATAGATCCTATTAATGCTAAAGAAATTGAGAGACCATTCAACTCCGACACCAGATTAAATGATCAAGCCGAAAAGAGCTCTGTAAACAATCAGGCGAGTGATTCTGACTCCCCAAGAGTATAGTGGCCCAAATCACTTTGAAAGTACATCATCAGAAGATCCAAGTTAAAAGTGCTATGAGGCGGGCTATAAATCTCCAGTAACACTAAAAATATAGATTTGAATTTGCTCAAAATTTTTGTACTATTCGTCTGGGAGTCTTAGAACTTCCGAATTGTATAGGTGAGGACTGTAAATATAATTTTATTGCTGCTTATTGTCAAGTTATGTTGTTACTCAGATTTCACCGAACATGTCTTTTTTTTGTGGGAAATTTTACAATTCCTCCTGCCCCCGAACCCAATTTGTCCATAATGCAATTTGATTGTTCATAAAAACTCAATTAAAGTTTCTGGTTCTGCAGCCTGATAATTGGCTAACAGTTTTAGCCTGGAAAACGGCTAAGGACGAAAACACTTTTTACAATGTTCTGTATGTTGAAGAGTTACTAATAAAAGGTTAAACCGTTAAATTACTTTTTTTTTCCCGGGATACAATGACTGTAGACATCATCAGTGCATCACCACTTACCATTGCAGCCAATTCTACCTTTATTAAAGGTATCTAACATAAAATTTGAATTCATCCTAAAATTATAATTATATTTTTTAATTCTTATCCAAATATAAATTTTTTGTTATAAAGTAATTTCAACTTTGACAAGATTTAAGAATATTAAATTGAGCGTGAGAATTTCCTAAAAGTTGGGAAGGTTTGATAACTTAGTACAAGTGGAAATAAAGTTGCACTTGCCCTGTGGTCGACACGGAACCGGCATAAGTGGAACATACACGATTTGTTGAAAAATCATTCGGAAAAAAAATTAAAAAATTTGAACACTACGCATTTGAAAAAGAATTATATTAGGCGCCTAACTTTTATGTACCGTAAGTGTAAAGAATTTTACACTCCACCAATTAGAATTCACCCTAAACATGATTTTTAAAATAGTTATTATAAAAATGTTAATAATTTATCCTACATGACATTATAATTATAATCTAATCATAAATTATTGTTGAATGCAACTTGTCTTAAAATAAAAGAGAGAAATGGCCAAAAGAGGAAAAGCAAAAGCAAAGCAAAAACAGGGAATTGAGGTTGTCTTAAAGGAAGTACCGAAGTAGTCCCTCTAAAATCGCAAAATGATTAAAAATAAAACTAAAGTATGCAGTAGCGTAATTGGGCAGTGTACAGTGGCCACTGGCCCCTAGGACAAAAAATGCGCATTAAATATCAGAGGTGACCCGACGCAAAATCCCCTTCCCACATGAATGAATAAATTTTGGAGTATAATGCCAAAATACTTTTTGGTCATCACTCGGTCAACGATGGTCAAGGGCAGACTAACGGTACTTGAACAAAATCTGCTCTAATTTCTTGGATCTGCACCACTATCTTTCTCTTAATTATGGTTGGTTGTAATCAAAATAAAAATAAAAGAAAGAAATAAGAGAAAAGAAAGTGATTTTATTGACACATAAATTAAAAAGAAAAGAACAATGCGTGGATTTCATGTTAAAAATAGGCATGGCAACGGGGCGGGGACGAGTATTGCATTTTCCGTCCCCGCCCCTGACTCAAAAATCACTCCCCGCTCTCATCTTCGATCCCTGTCGGGTTTTAAAATCCATCTTTATCTCCGTTCCCGTTAGGGTCGGGTTTTCCCTTCCCTGTCCCACCCCCGCTATTTGACTAAAATTTAAAAAATAAAAAAATAATATAACTTTTTTTATTGAAAAATAGGACGAAAAAATTAATTACGTAATAAAAAAATAATAACAAACCTATATTTAAAATATGAGATCATAATTTAAAAATTACAAAAGAAAATCAATTAATTCAATTAAAAAAATTAGAAAATAATATATATATATATATATATATTTTTAATATCATTTATTACGGGACGGGGACGGGGGCGAGTATCAATAATCTCATACCTGCCCTCGGTCCCGCTTTTGGCTATCGGGGAAAACCTGAACCCGAACCCGATAAACTCAATTTTTCTCTGTTAAAATTGGGACGGATTCGGACGGGTACCCACGAGTTCGGATCCCGCTACCATGTCTAGCTAAAAATTGGTTTTTTTCTAATTTAAGAAGAAGAGAGAGAAATAGTAAATTGAATTAAAAGATAAAAATATCTTTAAGTCAAAAATATTGTTATTTTTATTTTAATTGGCAAAATATTTTTTATTATTTTTCTTTTAATTTATCTGTATCTTGAGCGTACATTTCGTGTTTTTATTTATTTATATATATATATATATATATATATATTAAGAATATTAATATCATTCTATAATTTTTTTTCTCATTTTCTACTCAATTAAATCATAGTGTTAGTCATGTTTTTATTGTTTTATAACAAGGCAAACTCTTAAATTCTCATGACGAGCAAAGCAAACTTTTCATTAAAGGCGTAATCATACTTCTAAAGTGGATAATCCAAAAGGCTATTTTCACTCTAAAAATGCAAAATTTGATATTTATGAAAGAATAATACATCCATATTTTTCAACATATCTTCCTCCAAATAAACTTAAGACAAGCAAAATCTGTAAAGACGAGAGATGATGGCTTTAACAACTAAAGTTACAGAGTATATAACGGACTTGTGTTGTTGTCACTCATTCTTGGCAGAAGCAGCCTGCTTTGCACCAACAGAAAAGAATTCAGAGATGACTTCAAGGGGCATGCCCTTTGTTTCTGGAACCTTCAAAAACACAAATATCCACGAGATGAAACAAACAACGGCGTAAATGGCGAATACACCACCAAGTCCTAAAGAGCTGAGCATCACAGGCAGCGAGTATGTGACGATGATGTCTCCAATCCAGAACACTAATGCACAGATAGCAATGCAGAGGCCACGCACCCTAGTGGGGAAAATCTCAGAGCAAAGGATGTTTGGAATTGGTCCGTAACCCATCACAAAGCAGCAGAAATAAACAACAACGCATACTGTTGATATTGCTGCATCGGCAACATTGCCAAAATCTACTAGGCTTCCAATGACCAAAATAATGAGTGACACAATCAGCACGGGGATTGTAGTAAGTAGCAACTGCCTGCAAATGACGGAGTATGTAAATGACAATAAATCAAGATGCACAGAAGAAAAATACTAAAATATGTGTTTTGAAAAAAGAAAAAGAAAATCTGCAACTTGGCTTGAGTAGAAACCAGGGCTATTCATTTTTTTCCCCTTTAGAATGCACGTGTCTGGAAAACACTAGTGGTCTTACTTCTTGACTAATCTTTTAAGTAACCGAATGAAACAAAGGTTAAATATTTGTGGGCTCCAGAGTTGTGTTACATAACCAGAACACACACTATATTCTACAGGAGTTCTCTTTCCTTGGTAGTTATGCTTTAACTTGTGTTGTGCAATGAAACGCATTAGATATATATACCTCAAGGAAAACAGTGACAAATTCAGTTTTTGACCCCATCCACCAAACCGATGTCATTAAATTAATGAGGTATCAATCGAGTTCGGTATTAATTATCACATTACGAAATGCATGAAAAAGAAGAGATCCTTGCATACAGGCAACCAAAAATGTAAAACAGGGATACATCGAGAAAACTGCAGATTAGATTAAAAAACAGAGAGCGTGCGTACCTTCTGCCTGAAACATCCATGAGCTTCATGGCTACGCCTATACAGGGAAGCATCAACAAGGTTGTGAAAGCACTGATAAGGAATGATGCAGACTCTGAGCCAATGCCCATATCTGAAAGAAGAATTTCAACACCGGCCTCTTCAAGGATTTGAGGTGTGTAATATAGAACCCCATTTATCCCTGAAAACTGCAGAAAAATGAAGAATTAGGTGTCAGTCATTTATACGAAGACGTAAACCAATAAAATTGTTGCACTAAACTGGAGAAGAAAACATGGAATAGTAAGATTATACAGACTTAAGTAGCTTTGAATACTTGAAGAAAAGAGCATAAAAAATTTAAAATCACTAACAATGATGTCATGACTTAAGTTTACTCCATCTGAATTTTATTCACATGACATGAGCATGATTATTGAAGCTCTTCACAAATGTTCTTTGTAAATTACTAGGGAATAGCAAACAGTACTACAAGATAAGTAATCTAACATTTACGTGCTAGAATAATAAACACTAGAACAACATAAGCAGACTTCAAAGCAGGCTTATGTAAGGTTTTTGGACCGATTAGGTTGAGGTATTGCTATTGAAATCCCCTGCTTCCCAACATTGCCCCCCTAACCCCCTACCCAAAATAAAATAAAAGGAAGAAAAACACACAAAAAGTACGAGTGAGTATGGAAAAGACGACGAATGGGTAGAATACCAAATACCACCCTTCTATCATTATAATAAACAAGGCCAACGAAGAAGATAATATGAATAGTAACCACATATTACCTGCTGAAGTATTTGTATTCCAACTCCAACAATTAATGCATGCTTAACCCCTGGTTCAAGAAGAGCTTTCCAACTTGGCCCCTTTGAAGCTGTCTCAGATGGGTGAACCATTGCAGGCCCAACTGGGTGTCCATCAATAAGCTCCTTGGAGTAAAGAGCAGGTTGGCTTACCAAGGCAGCAGCCTGGACAAATTCACCTTCACCGGGAATTGATACAATGGATCCACGACGAGATGCAGAAACTCCCTCCTCATGTAAATAAATCCTTTTAAACCCTCCTTGTTGTTTTCCATCCTCACCTTTATCAGTCCATTTCCATGCCAGTTGCCAGCCACCACCAATACCTGTACTACCACCTTGCTCACCTGACCCTTGCATGAGACTACTGTGACGCCTCATGCTGCCAAGGATACTGCCATGGGAAGGAGGAGGAGGCAAGTCTTTTTCAAGGCTTGTTGTTTGGCGTGAGATTAAAGGACTCTGCAAATTATCATCCGAGTCCCCACCGGCAGCATCTGACATGTAGTCCTCACCTTCCCTTTGTAAGCTCTCTTCATCCCACTGTTCATTTTTAACATGCGGCTCAGCAGTGCTGAACATGCTTCCAAAATTTGGAAACAAAGTGCTTCGCATGCTTCCTCCTGCTCCTGTCTCAGGGAGCTTCTCATGAATGCTACCAAAAAGTGTCACCAGAGGATCCATGAGGTGCATGCTTTGGTTGATGATGCTTCCATGGCGTGACGCAAGGCCAATAGAACTCTGTCCAGTGACAGGTTTTGCTAACCAAGAAAGGCCTGCTTGGGATCCATATAATCGAATTTTATCTTTCTCTGTTGCATGTTCATGACCATCAGCCACCTCGTCAGCAGGGCCAATTATGTACTCTTCGATAGATGTATCACCCCCAATCCCGAGACCTTCAACCAGCAATGCCATCTCGTCTGTATGAATTAATAAAATCATAAAATAATTCATCATAGCATTTACAAATTTCAATAGAGGTTGAAAATTACGTACTAATTATATAGTCATGTAACTATTCCAGAGTCTCAGTATGGCAAAAACCGTCATCTTTACAATATATAGTCATGTAACAAGTATGGTATCAGAAGTACAGTGCACATGACACAGGAAATATATAAACACGAGCTAACTCTCGCTTGCAGATCTATTTACTTTTTACGATCATTACTAAGGAGTTGGGAGTATAACTAACCATCGTAGATACCTTCGATTTCTCACAATGTTAATAATAAAAAAATCCAGTGGTTTTGAAAAAGATTCACCAACCACTATTGCGGTCTCAACATTAAGTAGGGAATTGCATCAGCCGCATCTATTAACAATTGTTGACACTATCAAAAACTTAAACTCAAATTTAAAACCTTGCACATGTGCTCTAGAGGAGAGAAGAAACCCCATCCCAGGTCTGTAAATTTGTATGAGCAAAAATTTAGGAAGAGCTGGGATAACACTGAGTAGCAAACAGAGGATGGCAAGGAGATATGCAACAATGAGCAGTTATTTGGGTCCCAAAAAGTCTGAAGATGGTATAATAGTGTGCTGTAATAAAAACGTCAAATGTTTTATGTTACAGTTGCAACTTGCAATTTTATTCCAATCCTTGATATTTTTAGAAAATTACATAAATGTGGTTGATGTAGCGAAAATTGGGGTTACACTTACAGGTATCCAAAATCTTTAATGTAGTGACCACAATTGTGATTGTGGACCGTATCTTAAAAAATCCTGATCCCGATATTACAGCGAATTCAGATCAAGACAAATCATAACCAGTGATTAGTGTAAATAATAACATTACCTGACACATCCTCCCTTCCGCGTAATCTTTGGAGCACCTTCTTAGCCTCGAGCATCCTTCCTTTGCTGACCAGCCACCGAGGAGACTCGGGCAAGAAAAAAATGGTCAATGCAAAATACAAGAGCGAAGGAATAGACAGAACCCCAAGCATGAGCCTCCAGCTAGGGGCGGGACTCAATGACATGCCAAAAACCATACAGTACGACAAAAACATTCCTCCAGAGCCACTGAACTGAGGAAGCGTATTCAACGACCCCCTTATTTCAGACGGCGCCGTTTCTGATATATAGACCGGGACAAGAGTCACAGCAAGGCCAATCCCAAATCCATCAAGTAGCCTCGCCAAGCACAACACATACACATTTGGGGACCACAGCATCACCAAACTACCCAAGAAATAGAGCACAGATGAGATTATCATCATGGGCCGCCGACCGAGCCAATCCGCTATAGGACCAGAGCATGTGGTGATTACCGTTGCTCCAATCAGGGACATGGCCACCACAAGCCCTTCCATAGTTGTTTGCAACGCAAGGTCTTTCTTAATGTAAACAATGGCCCCTGCACAACAAGAATCAGTAATCTGCTAAGCAATTTTGATCATATAACTTAAAAAAATTGAACGATAATAATCACTTGTCAGTGACAGAAAGATACTGAGAACAAAGAGAGCAGAGACCATATCAGATTCAAAGAATATTAAAATAACATCTAATTAATCTTATGGAGTAAGACTAGATGCAGCAGTTCTTTAGGTGATTTGGCTAATCAGAATTGAAATTTTACTTGGTTAATCCGCATAAATAAAGGTTTGTATAAAAGTCAATCTAGATTGTGGAGCTAAAACTCTTAATTCTGTTAGGAGAATAACACTGAAAGCAGTTACGCAACTAAGTGTATCTAAATTTTGTTCAATATTCAATTTCTTGTGAGCAAGGATGGATCATAAACTTTGAGATTGAAACAGAATGAGTATTTCACAGCAGGATCCATAATGATTGATTACAGAAAAAGAAGGAGTAGGAATTGGAATCATACCTGCGATGGTAGCATTATCCCATCCCTGGAGGAAATTACCGATGGAAGCGGCAATAGCGACGAGGACGGCACCTTTCATTTCTGCGATATGGTGAAGCTGCGAGCAAGGAACCTGTTAAATAAGAAGCAGGAAACACGCTCCAAAAACGATTTTCTCTCTTTATTCAACCAACCAACCAACAAAAAGGAAGAAGAGAGAGTACTGGTACTGGTAGTTAGTTGGGACTGAGGTTGACGGAGTATCTATAAATTGAGTTCGGTCGGTGAAAGCGAGAAGCAATTAAAGAATCCGAAATTTCAGATCGCTACTCACTCACTCACTCACTCACTCACCAGAGTGATAGAAAGAAACGCTGGACAGGGATTAAGAGAAAGAGAGAGTCACGAAAAAATATTTTCTCTTTGAATTTGAGAAACAGTAATTATGATAATAATAATCATAAGCAACGACTCAGTTTTTCTTGTAATTGTAATAGTCTCTGCGTTCTAGCGTCTCCGTAGTTTATAATATCTTTTGTGCTTGATGGTAACAGTTTTCAATAAAAAAAAAAAAGAGTGAATCTAATGATAGAGTATGAAGTGTGGATGGTTGGAATTGGGTGGGGGGGTGGGTGATTGATAGATGGAATCTGTTTGTGTTGTGTGTATACGGACAAAAAGGGGTCCAGCCAGTGCCAGATCACTCCAATTATGAACAAACGCTGATGCACAACACAACACTAAACCCTGAAATCATCACCCAATTCTCTATTCAATTATATATCTTACACCACCACCTATTAAGGAAGATGGCCAAAAAATTTAATTATTCTAGTTTTGAATCAACTAAATTCATCTGGCCAAATTGAATTAAATAATTTTACTTGAGGCGGTGACTGTGAATTCTGGCAAGTGGCAATTCGAACCTTTTTTTTTTTTCCTTTTTCAGACAGCTCAAAACTCAAATACTTCCAATCATTTCCAACCTTTCTTGCATTACATATATCCCAATTTATTATTCTAATTCTAATATTCTACGCTATTTGTCTCTCGCCGTTGGCATGGCATAATCGAACGGACAATTTTTTCCTTTCTATTTTCCGTCCTCTTTCACAAGTTTCTTCTATATTTTTTTTCTTCCGATTTCGTCTTACGTTTCGTATATTTTTTGTTCTAACTTATTCTAATTCTTAACAATCATTATTTGGCGAATTTGGACAGTAGCAATTAATTTGCCTCTCCCATTTCTTCTTTTAGTGAAGCTGATACTCTTTTTTTGAGATATTCTTATGCAAGCATACCACTCAACGTCTCATTTCTAAAAAAAATTTAACAAATTGTAAAATATAAAGAAAAATATTATTTATTTATTATATTTAATTAGATTCCTTCTAATACAAAAATAATATAAATAATTTCCTTTAATAAATATTTCACATATTTTTGGGAGATCAAATCTTTATTTAAGAAAACTATTTGGATTCAACGATTTTTCATTTCCTATAATATTTTTTCCTCAAAAAATAATATTTCTTTCTTATTTACCAATTCCTTTGGTAAAAAAAATCAATTCCTATAATATTTCTTCCTCCAAAATAAAATAAAAACTATACTTCTTTTTTTTTTTTTTTTTTTTTACAAAAAACGAACTTATTTCATTTCAGAAACAAGAATAGGATGAATACAATCATAAATACAATCAAAAATCAAAATTCTGGAAGCTAACTAATGGTCTTAACGCTTTTGCTAAACAATGAGTAACATAATTGGCTCATCTCCTAAAAAAACTCACCAAGAGAGTTTGAAGAACTAAGAAGCAATGTTTACATCTTAAAAGAATGTCATTAAATTCAGTAAGAACTTTATCATAGCAATTTATCGTGTGAACGACAATTTTGCAATCTAATTTAAATACTCCTTTTATTTCTATTCTACATGAATCACTCATGTTGTTCTGCGGTCAACTTTTGAATCTCATAACCTCTTAATAAAATATGTAAGCTAGACAATAGCAAATAGACAAAACAAAAAAATATTGTTATTTTTATTTCTTTCAAGGGGGATGAAAATTGATGAATATAATTATGACATTTGAATATTATTTTAACTTTTTTCAAAAAGTGCAAATTATGTTTGTTTTAAAAAAGAGAGAGAAAAAAGGTACTTATACTCTTTTAAATCAATTATTTATTGTTTTATCATTCTAACATGTGTAACATTGCACAGAATAAGTAATCAATAACTTAATTTTACCTAATTTAGATGAATACTTATTAGATATTACTAATGATTATTTTTTCTTAGATATTATATTTTTATTATTTAGACTAATAGATTTATTTTTAATCAAAATAATAAATATCTCTTTCATTTATTGAATAGATTAATTTCTTATAATATTTTTTTTGAGAAAGAGATATTATAGGAATTGATTTTTTTACCAAGGGAATTGACTTTATTTAATAAAAAAGAAATAGATATTATTTTTTAGGAAAAATATTATAGAAAATGAAAAGTCGACGAATTTGTTTTTATTTTTTTTAGAAAGACAATAATTATTTTTGTAGGAACAACTTATAGAAAATAAATCTATTTAATAAATGAGGTAGATATATTTATTATTTTGATTGAAAATAAATCTATTCACTGAATAAAAAAAATAATATTTAATGTATAAGAATCATTAGTAATAAGTACTACTATTTCATAATCCTTTCTAAAAATGGGATTTCTATTTAAAAGGTTAAATGATATTATTAGAAAGTTGGTATCTATATCTCTTTGACCGCACACATAATTATCATCTATTTGATCATGTGCTTTTAATTAGGAATAGAAACAGATTAGGTCAAATTTGGTTAGGTCTAGTCTTGATCTGAATTAAAAATATAAAGTTTAATCTGACCTATCTATCTATTAGAGACTTTTTTAAAGTTTGGTCTGACCTATTTAAAAATTTGATTTATTCTATGAGTTTATTAAAAAGCTTATTTAATAATAAATATTATATATGAAGGAAATTTAATGACTATATAATGAAACTTTAAGAATTGGTATACTGCTTTTTAAAATTTAATATAAAGAAAGACATGTACTTCTCTTTTAATATATGTGTGAAAAAAAACAAGTTAAAATTAATTAGAACAGTCTAATATAAAATTAAAATTCACTAATTTTAACGACTTAAATAAGAATTATAATCGAAATACTTTAAGTATTCAATAAAATAGATAAATCAATATATTACTTCAAAGTTTATAT
>PYAF01003572.1:724106-737934 GCA_007407185.1 Glycine tomentella
TCTATCCTCCTGAGGATAAGTTTGGTTTCAAACCCCGGTTCAAACAGGAGAAGTACGCCATGCTAATGTGCCTTGGATGATCCACATCTCAGGGTCAGGCGCCGATGAGCACATTAAACTATCCATGTGGCTGAGAGCCCTCACAGTCCAGGCACAACGACGCAATTATCAGGGGTGCGCTCTACCACTGAGCTAATAGCCCGTCGTGCGGGCCTCCCGCCGAGGCCCGCTATTCCAAAAGCAAGAGAAACCCCATCCCTCTCTTTCCTTTTTTCACCCCCATCCATGTCTCCCTCATAGAAAAGGAAAAATGATAGTAATAAATGTTGTGAATTTTTTTTTATAAAGTTTATAAAAAAATATATAAAAATTAGAACGTCTATCAAAAAGTCCTTCCGTACGGATCTATACAAGAAATCGGTAACCGTTAGGACTTAGGATATGTAATAAGATAGCGTATAAACTACGTGTACGTACACTGCACGTCCTCACTGTTATCATAACTTGGGCCGTGATCGATGACCCATTGACAGAACGTATACATACCCAAAGAGCAATAATAACAACGTTAAATTCACCAAAAATAATAATAACAACGTTAAATATAGAAAGCCAAAATAATTAAAAAAAATAAAGTTAAATGTTTACAAAAATTCTGGAAAAAGGTTAAATTTATTTAAAGTAATTATGTAAAGTGAATAAAATTATCATATATGACAAATTATTATAAAACAATAGTGTAGAATCTCTTTAAATTGTCAATGTATATATTACTTACTCTTAGAATATATGCTAAAAAAATCTCCAAGAGACTGAAAATTTCCTCAAAATGTTTTTCTAAATCTAGAGCACTCGTGGCCCGTGTTTAATTGAGTTCAGCAATCAACACGCCAAGTTAAGGACATTAGCTAGTATAAGAAAAATCGCCAGCGGGAGTTTAAATTTAAATGTCCTTAAAATCTCTTCAAATATGTAACAAGTTTATCATCTAATAGTTGTTTTCTGTATCTGATCTAATTTTCTACTGTATGTCTGTATCGGATCTTATTCTCAGAACTCAGTAATTCTTCTCTATTTCTTATGAGTAAGAACCACATATATCATCACTTTCTTGTTAATTTACATTGATGATATTATTATTGGTAGAATTAATTTATGAGCTCATCCATAAACAATTGACTGTCAAATTTGCCTTAAAAGAACTTGAAAGATTAGATTATATTCTAAGGGAAATATGTAGAGATCCAAATGGTAATTATCTCTAGCTTAAACAAACTAAGTATATCTCGCACCTTCTATAAAGGTTTAACGTGAAGAACACTTCTCCTTGTCCATCACCTGTGGTGATTGGCAAAATGATATCAACAGATTGAGAAGAAAAATATATAACACAGATTATAGAAGAGAAATTGGTGTACTACAATGCTTAACAAACACCAAGCCAAATATTTCATATTTTATGACTTGACGAAGTCAATACATACAGGATCCAACCATCTTCTACTCTAGCAATGTGTAAAATGCATCTTTAAATACTATTACGTACCCTTCTTTTATGCAAAAGTAAGGAAGAGGGATCTTTAGATACCTAAGAGGAAAAATGGATTATGGTCTTCATATAAAACTTTCAACAGACGTTGACATGTTACGAATTTTTTTGTTGATTGGGCCCCTAATTTGGATGATAGAAAATCTAGAGCAGGATAATATGTATTCTTAGGAGATTTTTTGGTGACCGGTCCTCTAAAAAGCATATAACCGTATCTAGGTCAAGCATAGAATCAGCGGATTGAGCACTTGTTGATCTTGTAGAAGAATTAGCTTGGAATAAATCATTGCTATAGGAAATTAAGTTGGCTATACCGAGGCTTTCTAATCCAGTATATGGTGATAAACAACACAATTACTTTAATTCTCTTCATTATTTTCTATCATGGCACGAAGAAACAACTTGGGAAAATTTATAATTTCATAAAGGCGATACATTTCAAGTATCATTTTAATCTAATGGTGGCTTTTATAAAATAGTCATTATCGTTAGTGAATATTCATGCGCATATTTTTCCTAATTACACCATTAGATTATTTTATACAAAAAGAAATACTATTATGTCAAATTCTAATTACACCAATATTGAACCATAAATCTAGTGAATACTCATGCACATATTTTTCTCTCTATATTATCATCGCTGTCGCCAACACTTGTGTGTAGATTTTAAAACTCAAACATGTGTCTCACATATGTGTGTTGGAGTATAAAATCATTGGCGCATAAAAAATAACAAATGTTTTCAAATTTATAATGAAAAAAAAATGTAGTTGTTCAGTCAATATTATTTTTTCAAATTTAAGAAAAATCCCAATTTTGTTTATCCTTCTCCCACATTTTTTTTTTTCCTTTCTTCAAAAAGAAGTGTAAACGTTCTCCTACTGCACCGAAATATGTATTCTATTTCTTCCATACACTATGTTGTGCCCACATAATTAAGGCATGTGATATCATGCTTTAATGTAAAGACACCTACAAAAATATACTTAAAGACTACTACTACTTAGTGTACCGTGGTATAACAATCTCAACAGACTTTACTTGAAAGTAACATCTAAAGCACAACCTATATATACTGCTCTCGTTTCCCATTCTTCCTCATCCTTTCCCTCTTCTCTTGTATTCACATTTCAACAACCATAGCCATGGCTTTCTCCTCCTCCAAAGCACTTGTCCTTGCCTGCTCCTTCTGCTTATTTGCGTCTTTGGCTTTTGGACGCGATTTCTCCATTGTGGGCTATTCATCGGAGGACTTAAAGTCCATGGATAAGCTCATTGAACTCTTTGAATCATGGATGTCAAAACATGGCAAGATTTACGAGAGCATTCAGGAGAAGCTTCTTAGGTTCGAGATTTTCAAGGATAACCTAAAGCACATTGATGAGAGAAACAAGGTGGTCAGCAACTACTGGCTTGGCTTGAATGAGTTTGCTGATTTGAGCCACCAAGAGTTCAAGAACAAGTATCTGGGGCTTAAGGTGGACTACTCTAGAAGGAGAGAGTCTCCTGAAGAATTCACTTACAAAGATGTTGAATTGCCTAAGTCAGTGGATTGGAGAAAGAAAGGTGCTGTAGCCCCAGTCAAGAACCAAGGTTCATGTGGTAAGTATTATATTTATTTATTATCTATGCCGCTACTCAGTACCTAATAGTATGTATAAGTGGTAGCTAGCAATAATCCTCCTATTAGCTAGTTGTTGAATTGAAATAACTTCAAATCCAAATTCTAAAATGATATTAGAACCACCCACACATATTACAAACTTCATTCTCCTTGTTCATCTAGCCATTAATACTGACAGGCATGGTGATCATATTGATTGTTGCAGGTAGCTGCTGGGCATTTTCCACTGTTGCAGCAGTTGAGGGTATAAACCAGATAGTCACGGGAAATTTGACATCACTGTCTGAGCAAGAGTTGATTGACTGTGACAGAACATACAACAATGGTTGCAATGGGGGTCTCATGGACTATGCATTCTCCTTTATAGTAGAAAACGGTGGACTCCACAAAGAGGAAGATTATCCTTACATTATGGAGGAAGGTACTTGCGAGATGACTAAGGTAAGCTGAAAAATATTAAGTCTAATATCTCTATCAGATGGTTCCAATTAATGATAACATAGAAACTAAATTTTTTTCACTTGTTTCATTGCCAGGAAGAAACCGAAGTTGTGACCATTAGCGGGTACCATGATGTGCCACAAAACAATGAACAGAGCCTATTGAAGGCACTTGCAAACCAACCCCTCAGTGTGGCCATAGAGGCTTCAGGCAGAGATTTCCAATTTTACAGTGGGGTATATATTTAATCACGAATAAACTTATTGTTATTGTGGCTAATATGGTTAACTTTTATAAGAGAAACTACTTTTATTAATATAATTTGTTAAATTGATTGGATTACCTCCCATATGTAGGGTGTTTTCGATGGGCATTGCGGAAGTGACTTGGATCATGGTGTGGCTGCTGTTGGATACGGAACTGCGAAAGGTGTGGATTTTATCATAGTGAAAAATTCATGGGGATCTAAGTGGGGAGAGAAAGGATACATAAGAATGATGAGGAACATTGGAAAACCCGAGGGAATCTGCGGAATCTACAAGATGGCTTCTTATCCCACTAAGAAGAAATAAGATTCATTCCCTCTATCGCTTACTACATTGTTGTTTCTGAATTTCTTTCCTTCTTCTGATCAATTCTCTAGTGTCTGCCTATTTCAGCTTTTCCTTGAAAACAATGTAACGTTTTCCATACAAAAATAAAAACTTGATTAACTCTATTCATTATTCCCTTGAGGTGCTTTCCCTTTTCATTATTCCATTGTTGGAAATGCTGCTAGAAATATCTGGAGTTAAAGGTGTACATAAGGTTCATGGTCAGTTCAGTATAATTCATTCCCAATACCAAAAGCACAGAAATGAAACCACTTACCAGTGATCAACCTAATTTAAAGATTGTAATAATGAACTAATTCACCGTTTGACAAGGCAGCAACACGCCCTTCATTTCGGATTGCCTTTATAAAAATTTATCTAATACATCGTAAAAGAAAATGTGTAACTTCAAATTCTGGGATAAGCTCTAGTATTCTGGATATGCAGAAAACAGAATACCATTGCTCTATCCAGCGTAGAATCTGAATACATATTGGCAATAAGCTGTTGTCTACAGATTGCGTGTCTTTCTCATACCGTTATGATTTAAACTAACCCATATGCTATAACAACAAACATTATTCAGAAGAAACAAAGAAACTACACTTATAAGATCTGAATGGAATAAACCCAATTTGCTCATGTCTTAAACGCGTGGGTTTCTAAGGTATTATATTTAAATATTTAATAGCAACAATCATGAATCAAAGTATTCCAAAGAATCCATATGTAGCCTTGTCAAATAAAAATGGTTCAAACAATCTTCTATTGTGTGCAAGACAAACATCCTGTTAAGTGAAACATAAAAGAATTAATTAACCAATCCGTATAATTTAAAGTTTGTAAAAAAATTAATTGTTCTATCTGGCTTTCGCCCCTAGCCCAATATAATAGAAAATTCATGAACAATGTCAAGTACCAAAATTATTTAACTATTGGAATCAATAGCACCGTATGCTCATGGCTTTATATGGTGGCTGGGATGGAGCCATGCAGCAGTCCCGGTTCCTTATAGCTATGCGGTAGTGGTGGCGGTGAGATTCAGTTTGAGGGTAGGAGTAGATAAGAGAAGATGAAATTAACATAGAACTAGAAGAGGACCTTTGTTATTTTGTTTTGCTTTCATATTTTAATTTTTTTTATGTGCCGTCCCTTTTTAATTCGTTGTGTTGTGTCTAACACCTCACTTTTGAGGTTGTGCCACACAAATCTTACTCTAGAATAATAGATTATGTATTTAATTTTATGCTGACTTTAAAATTAATTTTTGATAGATTTTTATATGTTTACATAAGAAAAAAATTTAAAATTAATTCTGAATTAAAATAAATTTTGAATTATTTTAAAATTAATTTCATTCGAGCTCAATTTTACACCGAGATGTTAGTGGTAGGAAACTAAATTTTTTGTTCAAATGTCCCTGATACCTCTTCAAATAGCCTACAACCATATGACCCTATAGCTATTTTACATGCATATCTTTTCTATATATGCTATATATAATGTCCAACCACAATTTCTATATTTATAGTTGTACTTTCATAAATATGATACGTTTATAATTTGATTTTATAATTTGCTCAATAAAAATTTCTAATTTAAAATGGTGGATGTTTATATTTGTTTTAAAAACAAATTATATATATAGAAAGAGAAAAAGAATGTGTAAAAGCTCTTAATTATTATGAGAAATAAAATAATAATGTAAATACTGTATTTAAATTACCAACATCATTAAAAGATAATTCTACTTGATTTTTTAAGTACTTATTTCATCATTAACTAAATTTTAATTTTAATCATATGTAATTAATTGTATAATTCAAATTTATAATTTCACAGACAAATGTAAATATGAGTTATTGGAACAGTAAATCATTAAGATCAGTGTAAATTTTACTGGAATGAAAATCAAATGTTGTCTTTCAACTTTATTATGAAAACTTAAATATAGTAGTTTTTCTTTTAAGAAAGGTCAAAATATAAGAATGGCTCTTTAACTTAACAAATTTTTCTCTCTAAATCAGTCTCTTAATTTTTTAAATTTATAAAATGATCTCCTAATTTATTTAATTAATTATTAATGATATATTTATCCTTTGAAAACATCTATTGTTTTTACCTTTGGGGCATAATTTAGGCTTTTTTTATTGAGTCAGGACGTAAAAATTATCTTATTAAATTAATATATATATATATATATATATATAAGGATTATGAGAATCAATTAATATTTGGATAGAAAAATAAAACGAACAAAATAAAAATTATATATAAAATTATTCTCATGAATAAAAAAACTTGAAAAATCTGATATCATATATTTTATCTATAAGAAAGATCTCAAGCAACTGAAGCAAGTAATCCTTCCGAGACAGTTTTATTCCTTTCTCCATAACGATAGGAAGGTTCTACTTCACCGAAATATACATTCTATAATACACTAGCTATCTTGTGCCACATAATTAAGGCATGTGATATTATGCTTTGATGTAAAGCCACGTCAAAAGAACATGCTTGAAGACTACTACTTACCGTCGTATGACATTTCCAACAGACTTTACTTTCAAACTATATAACATCTAAAACACAACCTATATATACTGCTCCCTTTGCCCATTCTTCCTCATCCTTTCCCTCTTCTCTTGTATTCACATTTCAACAACTATAACCATGGCTTTCTCCTCCTCCAAGGCGCTTTTCCTTGCCTGCTCTTTTTGCCTATTTGCATCTTTGGCTGTTGGGCGCGATTTCTCCATTGTGGGCTATTCATCCGAGGACCTAAAGTCCATGGATAAGCTAATTGAACTCTTTGAGTCATGGATGTCAAGACATGGCAAGATTTACCAAAGCATTGAGGAGAAGCTCCACAGGTTCGATATTTTCAAGGACAACCTAAAGCACATTGATGAGAGAAACAAGGTGGTCAGCAACTACTGGCTTGGCTTGAATGAGTTTGCTGATTTGAGCCACCAAGAGTTCAAGAACAAGTATCTGGGGCTTAAGGTGGACTACTCTAGAAGGAGAGAGTCTCCTGAAGAATTCACTTACAAAGATGTTGAATTGCCTAAGTCAGTGGATTGGAGAAAGAAAGGTGCTGTAGCCCCAGTCAAGAACCAAGGTTCATGTGGTAAGTATTATATTTATTGTCTATGCCCCCACTCAAGAAATTATTTCGAGATCACGTGGTCCTCACTAATCTTTTACGTGACACATTATTAATTCTTGTTCATAAAATTAAAAAAAAAAGGTAATTATGTTATACGTAGAAATTGACAGGGATCAGATATTCTCGGACCATATAATCATTTTTCCCTACTCATGTTATTCGATTGTTTGTGTTCATCTTTGTTGCAGGTAGCTGCTGGGCATTTTCCACTGTTGCAGCAGTTGAGGGAATAAACCAGATTGTGACCGGAAATTTAACATCACTGTCTGAGCAAGAGTTGATTGACTGTGACAGAACATACAACAATGGTTGCAATGGGGGTCTCATGGACTATGCATTCTCCTTTATTGTAGAAAACGGTGGACTCCACAAAGAGGAAGATTATCCTTACATTATGGAGGAAGGTACTTGCGAGATGACTAAGGTAAGCTGAAAAATATTAAGTCTAATATCTCTATCATACGGTTCCAATTAATGATAACATAGAAACTAAACTTTTTTCACTTTTTTCGTTGCCAGGAAGAAACCGAAGTTGTGACCATTAGCGGGTACCATGATGTGCCACAAAACAATGAACAGAGCCTATTGAAGGCACTTGCAAACCAACCCCTCAGTGTGGCCATAGAGGCTTCAGGCAGAGATTTCCAATTTTACAGTGGGGTATATATTTAATCACGCATAAACTTATTGTTATTATGGCTAATATGGTTAACTTTTATAAGAGAAACTACTTTTATTAATATAATCTGTTAAATTGATTGGATTACCTACCATGTGTAGGGTGTTTTCGATGGGCATTGTGGAAGTGACCTAGATCACGGTGTGGCTGCTGTTGGATATGGAACTTCGAAAGGAGTGGATTATATCATAGTGAAAAATTCATGGGGATCTAAGTGGGGAGAGAAAGGATACATAAGAATGAGGAGGAACATTGGTAAACCCGAGGGAATCTGCGGAATCTATAAGATGGCTTCTTTTCCCACTAAGAAGAAATAATATTCATTCCCATTCTTTTGTCTGAATATCTTTCCTTCTACTACTCAATTCTCTAGTGTCTGCCTATTTCAGCTTTTCTTTGGAAACAATGTAACCTTTACCATATAATAATAAATTGATTGACTCTTTTCATTATTCCCTAGAGCGAATTTCCCTTTTTCATACCATACATACATTTATGCAGCTTTTCTTTATCCCATTGCTGGAAATGTTGCTAGAGATATCTATTGTTAAAGGTTTAAATAAAGTTTATAGGTCAGTGCTCAGTATAATTCATTATACCGAGTAATTTAAAGATTATAGTAATAATGAACAACGTATTACGACATTTAAAATTAAAAATGAAAAACACTACTACCAAAAAGACATTTAAAAATGAAAGTCATATTTCAAATGATTTTGAACAAATTTTTTGAATGATTTCTGAAAGAAAAAAAAATATTACTACACTGATAAAATAAAATAATTTTTTTAATTTTCACCAAACAAAATAATTATTTTATATAAAATCTATAAAAATAAAAAAAAACATTTTTTACACAACTTTAAAATTACATTTTTTTAAAAGCTAAACAATCGGCCCTTAGTTTTAGTAATTTTATGCAGAAAAGTGTTTGCCAATCATGATAGATTTAACAGAAAGAATAAGAAAATGTATTAACAATAACAGCTTACTAATACTATTGATCATAAAATTAACGGATGAAAGGATAAACAGACTAAGTATTATTACCACCAAACAACTGGGTAACAAGGAGAAAGTTTCGCACATGGACAACCAACAAATTACAACTAACAGATGACAAAGTCACCGCCATCTCATCATAATGATCCTACATGCTCCTAGAACACAATCTGGTTCTGCCAGAACCTCTTCTTGAAACACCCAAGTGAACACAATATCTAACCAAATTAAGCTACGAGACCACATACTTTATCCCTGAAATATTGTTCCTCCAACTAATATGACACAAAGCTAATATAACAGGTGTGC
The DNA here is from genome assembly GCA_007407185.1 of Glycine tomentella. Lineage (NCBI taxonomy): Eukaryota > Viridiplantae > Streptophyta > Magnoliopsida > Fabales > Fabaceae > Glycine > Glycine tomentella. The sequence goes on from PYAF01003572.1 coordinate 733,476, forward strand.
ATCCTCAATGCTTAAAGCATAAAAGACAAAAGTAATAGCATAACAAGTAGAGTCTGATATGTCTTTCACCACACCAAACCTACTACACAAACATGTGAGGTGAGTCAAGTTCTACTTCCAGGGCATGCCTTGAAAGCTTTGTGTTGGGGTGGTACAGTTGTTCATGGTGTTGTTGCAAGCTCCTGTGCTTTGATTTAGTGGGCTCCCACTCCCAACCCCACCTGAAGACTCGCTGAGAGTGCCTCTTGATGGTGAGCTGCTTTGGCCTGCTGCTATGGAAACCTTTGCCTTCTGCATCTGCTTAGCATGCTTGAAGTGCTTGCGAACATCAGAAACAAAGCTTGCCAAAACAATCTGCAAAAATATACCATACACCATGTTTACAGACAAAATAAACTGTCAAATATATGCAAAGATAAAATGTTTTGATGTTATTGTAGGGTTCAACATGCACTATTCTTCTGGATATATAATACTCTATTCTTCTTTTATATGTTTGAATAAAAACAGACACAAATCAACAAAGAATATGTACCTGAACAGGGGAAGCAGCCACCAAAAGACCTGCAACTCCACCGCCCAAGACACGGCCATCAGGCCCTGACAAGGACACACTCAGCCCCCCAGCCCTTTCAGTTCCAGCAAGAAAAAAAGAACCTCCAAGTGATAGGATCTCAAATCGCCCCTGAAAACCGAAATATCACAAACTGAGGCCAGGTCCACTTGCCCACCGCTGCTGGGGTATTGAACTTGTTTATAGTGACATCATAGTAGCAGCAAACCGTACCCAAATAAACAACATTTGATTTTGGCTTTGGACAACTTTTTAAAATCAATTTTCTCATATAAAGCCATGAAATAATTATCAAAGTTGATGTATTTTTCACTAGGGTATGAAAACAAATATAATTAATAAGAATGTTTTAACTAAGTTTGATAAAACAACAGAATGCATATTAATTTTGTTCCAAATGCTCCCCCAATGGGATAATTTACTAGAGATAGACAAAAACATTTGCAGTAACAAAATAATTGATAGATCTAAGGGCTGGTATATATAATTTTGGCTTGAAGACGAGGGTTATCAGAAGGGGATAAAAAGAAAAGATGCTAGGACGTTTATGAACCTCATAAGTCACAGTTCCACCAGATGAGGCAGGTTGTCGAAGTGTCACATTAGATATGGCTCCATTTGCTGTTAAGATGCAAATATTTCTTGAACAACTCTGGGAAATTGTCATAATTCTTGCTGACAAATCCTGAATATCAAAATACATATTAAAAAAAATCAATATTAGGGGGAGAATCAACTCAGAAATGCTCGGGGATTACTAGACTTTAAAACCTTTTTTTCTCCCAAAAGACAAGATCGATACAATATAATGAAAAGTCATAACATGAAAGATAAAAGTGACAATAGTCATAATATTGTTCCATATTGCATTTCTACTTTTCAGAGATCAAATTTTCATTGGGTGCCTTGTACAAGCGATAACATTTTCTAGATAAATCTTTCATTAATTAACTTCATGTGATCCATCCAAAATTTACAAAATATTTTATCTAAATTAGCTCCTATTTAGCAATCAAATTTCATAAAGTTCACAAAAAGATGCGAGTGAAGAAATTTATTGATTACAATATCACCTTCACAAACACAATATTCATCATAGCAAACCAAATATTACTAGTTCAATTAAAATATAGGAGTACTAATAAGAGGCATAAATCAGAAGTTATTTAACAAGGAATGCAAATAAAAGAAAACATAATTGTGTAGAAAATAAAAGACAACACATCAGACAGCAGTCATTCCCAATGAAAACAATTTAGTCCACGCATTTCATATATTTCATTTAGTATTTTGTAAGATTAAGCAGATACCTCTCCAGCTTTCACCGTAATGACATGCGGAGTAAACCAAGATCCTGGCCCTGCAAAAAGATCCCATTACAGGATATACCATCACATGTACATGAAATTCAATCTTCAACTTCATGAATGAAACAAAGGATTTTCAAATAATATATCGTGCAAATAAAAAAGTATAAAATGCAGATATCCAATAGAACAGTGGACGCAAGCAAATAAGAAATTAGCATATTCAGGGCAAACAAAAATAAAAATACACCGAAGAAACGGGAACAGCAAACATGACACACGGGCAAAAGAGTAATTTCGAAAATCAGGGAACCGATAACCCGATGGAATAGAATAGGTCCCAAATCATAGTTCAAACACACAGATAAAAAAAAATTAAATACAATAACAATTAACAAGTATTCCACCACAGACACACACCCCGTAGTTGAGGGAAGCAAAAACGTAAAAAAATAAAACATGTCCTTGAAAACAAAAACAAGTCAAAATAAATAACATGCTGCGGTCGGAAGGAACTCCATTTTAATATATATTTTCAGTAAGAAAGAAAGAAAAAAAAAACTGTAAAGCTTACTTACTCTATAAAACAACACAAAAAAGAGGAAAATTGAAGAAGAAAAAGTTACCAGAATACTTAGAGCTGTTATTCTTCTTATTCTTGTTGACAGAACCACGAGGTCTGCCCCTGCGCTTCACGGTACCAGCTGAGGCCGAATCCGAAAGAGGAGCCGGTGGAAATGCCCCACCGGACTGGCCAACCGGCACGGCGGCGCCGCCAGGAGGAGTGGTGGTGTTCAAAGCCAAGGCCATGCCACCGTGAGGCCCATATTTCCTGGGCCTTCCCCTCTTTCTCTTGATTGGTTCGGAGGAGTTAACCATCATGGGCTGGGGCTGGGCCAGGCCCAGGCCCGGAGGCACCGCTGGAGAGGATTCTCCGCCGTTAATGTTAACGGTAACGGTAGGAGGGGCGAAAACAGCGGTGCCGTCAGCAGCAGCATAGTCCATACGCATGTTGTTTTGATGAAGCTGAGGTTGTTGTGGTTGTTGGGGTTGGGGATTGTGCATCCCAACCGTGAATTGCTCCCTGCTTGCCATGTCAGATCCCGACATGCTTATGTTTTGGTCGAATGAATCGGTGTCTGGTGCAGCAGATGCAACAATAACAACAACTGCAATTTGAACATTTGTTTCAGCAGCTTATTATAAACCCTAGCCTGATCCTATTATGGTACTGAAATTATGAGTTAGTATCACAGTTAGAATTGAATAAATCCTCTCTCTACACGCCGCAATACAATCATCAAATTTCCTTTTTTTACTCTCATCGTACGTCTACAATTCAAATTCAAATTTCAAAATCTACTACCATTCATTCATAAATGAAACCCACGCATCCTTTTACTCTCCTCCTGTGATTGCAAATTTTTTACCTCGCTCCCTCCCAAAATCTAAACCCTAAGGAAAGAGGGAAAACAAGAGACAAAATCCAAAAACCCTAGTTTCTGCAATCCAGCCAAGCAGTAAAAATTGGATGAAATTACAGGTTTTACTTGAGGAGATCTTGAATATAATTTTCAATTAAGGTTGTGGTTTACATTGAATATTCAATTTTCGATAAATGGAATTATATTTTTTAATTGGCAGTGAGAATCGGGTAAAAAATAAACAGCAGGAAAAATTAGAATACTAATAAAATGTGCAGTGCTAAGATGGGGAAAAAAAATTAAAAAAAAAAAAAGTCTTTAACTTACCAATGACTTTGAAGGAAAATAATATTGCAGAGAGTGAGAATTATGAAAGGGAAAATCGTAGGATTTAGGATGGAAAACCCAACGGCGCTCCCTTCGGACAATAGATTTGATTTTGTATTTTATTTAAATTTATTCCTAAATAGGTTTTGAAAATATATTTCCTTTTGTGCCCCTCCTAATTAATAAATTAATATTTTGAAAAGGAGGTAAAAAGTTAGCGAATTGGGTTTTGGTTTGGTACGAAAAAGAATGAGATTCAGTTTCGATAAGCTTATCCGGTCGATACACTGCCGTTTCTGGATAAATGCCGCCTTTATTTTTTTGCCAACTGTCCATTTCGTTTCCGTGTCTCTATCTCATTCACCCATTCACTCATTCACTCATTCCTTTCAATTACAGCAATAATAATTTACCCAGTTATTTTGGTATTTAATTTGATATTTTTACAATTGAATCTCAAATACATTTTATTATATATTTATTGCAAAATCAAAACATTCAATACTGTAATCAATAATATGCAAAGAATATTTATAAAAATTCAAGGTTAACATTTGTGAAAAAATATTTAATAATATAAAGAATTAAGTAATTATAATACATAATATACTATTTTTTTATTTTTTTAATGCAATATACTATTTATTATATATAATATATTTTTCGTCAATAGATAATATTAATAATATAACACAATTAAATATATTCTACTATATGAATAACAATTAATTAATATTAATTATTAATATTTTATTTATATATATGATAGTTAATAAAAAAATATTATATTATACTTTTTAATTCTTTAAAGCAGTAATTATTATACC
>PYAF01003572.1:738034-799689 GCA_007407185.1 Glycine tomentella
TAGTATTTTTTAATGTTTTCTTCATTATACATAATTGTGAAAGTTTATAGGAATAAAAAAAATATAAAAATACATTGAGTTAAAAAAAAGTGACAAATTTATAGGCATGAAAAAAAAAATTAAGCCTGAAATACCACATATAATTTTAATTAAAAATTAATATAAAATAAAAATCTTATATAACAATAAATATTTCTTGATAATTACGCATTTTCTCAACTTCTGCTTTGTTTTTTCTTCGTTGTCACTATAAGACCACTTGCACATTTTATAAACACACTAGACTCTCTTACTTACCATATACTTTTTTTCTTTACTCTCTAACACACTCACCACAAACAAACAAAATATACACTTTACTCATAGATTGTGTATTATTTTTAAAATCCTAAATTGGTGTTTAGAGTGTGTATTATTTATTTTTGTGTGGTGAATGAATGTTAAAGAGGAAAAGAATAATCTAGATGGTGAGGGAGAGTTTGGAGTGTTTATGTAATTTTTTAGTGATCTTATAGTGATAAAAAAGAAAAAAAAAAGTAAAGAAGGTTGAGAAAATATATGATTACTAACAAATACTTTTTTGTCATTTAAGATTTTTATTTTATATTAATTTTTAATTAAAACCACACATTGTATTTAAGGCTTAATTTTATTGGTGCTTGCAAATTTGTCACTTTTTCTGTTTACTCTGTGTAATCTTTTTCCATTTTTCGTCTTTGTATTTTTTTTAATTTTTAATTCATGCAAATAAAATATTTTTAGTCTTGGTTAATTATTTCTTATTTTTAGCTGTTATAAAAGATTATTTTTAATTATTTTTTCTTTTTTAATTTCGGGATTTTTTTCATTTTTAGTTCTTCTATAATAAATGATGTCAGCAAAAATAACCATAACCTAACAAACTAAAAATGAAACATTTAGAATCTACGAGAACTATTTTGAAGAAGAAAAAAATTACAGACAAGAATAAAATGCTAAATTATAAGAATCAAAATTTTATTTAAGTCTGATTAAATATATTGAAGTTATAAAATTAACTTAAGAGAAAAAAAAAATGAAAGAGATTCAAAGCTCCTATCTACTAACAAAAACAATTAACAATCGATAAAAAAATTGTGAATAACAATCAGAACAAAACCAACCAGAAGAGAATCGTAGATATGCAAACTAAAATTACTATTGTGTAAAAAAATGTAAAAATAATAAAAATAGAAATGGAGGCAGAGAAGCTGATCTGAAAGGAATGGCGTCCATTTCGCGGTTCTGTTGTGTGCATATGCGAGCGTCTCTATGCAACTTCACAGCCCAGAAAGGTCCTTCTCCTTCACTACCCTCCCCATTAACTCTTTTTTCTTCTACTTGCAACATCCCTCATCGTTTTTGTTCAGGCCCATCACCTCCCACAACTTTGGACTTGGAGCATCATAAAACAACCCCATGTTTGCTGTAAGAATTCAACTATAACTTTTTGCTTCTCAATTCCCACCATTTCTCATCTTTCATGCATAAACAACATCATCATCATGTTCTATCAGTTCTTCCATTGAAGAAGGACGTGCGGTTAATAGGAGACAACTTATTCTTCACACGCCAGTAGCAGTAGCTGCATTTGCAGTCCCAAATGCATTGGCACTCAATGGTGATTTCTATTTTTTTATTTCATTTTTAAAAAAAATAAATGTTGTTTCCTTGCATTACTGTGAAGGATAAAACTTAGATACAATTTTATATATAGGTGTTTTTAGTGCTGTTTTTGGTTCTTCAATTATAACTACCGAGGTGTAACTCTAATTTTAATTGAAACACAATACCAAAAGTATTTATGGAAGTGCATGTAAGCTAAGTTTTGTGAATTAATTAACTACATGTATCATATAATATCTTTCAATTTAAATGTGTTTTGAGTTTCAGATGTGTCTGAGGATGTTCGAGTCTACACTGACGATGAGAACAAGTTCAAGATTGAGATTCCCCAAGGTGAATTGAATAATTACAAGTTTGGAAGTAAAACCATACATTTTCAATTTAGTTGCTTAAATTCTATACTCGTTTTGTTTTTGTGGCTGGATGGATCAGAGTGGCAAGTGGGAACAGGAGACGGAGAATCTAGTGGGTTTAAATCCATAACTGCTTTCTACCCAACAGTGGCATCCAATTCCAATGGTATTCTCGCTCTATTTCTGATTATTTGTTTCTTCATCCATTATAATTTATTATGCTAAGTAAAATTAATTGCTAACTATCTGTTGCTTCAGTGAGCGTTGTGATCACAGGGCTGGGACCGGATTTCACTAGGATGGAATCCTTTGGCAAAGTTGACGAGTTTGCCCAGACTCTAGTGTGATTTCATGATCAGATTTAAAACTATTATTATTTAGAGGTTTTCTTTCTTTTTGTTCCATCTAATGCTAGAAATTCCCCATATTTTGTTAAAATGAATTCAACAGGTTAGTGGGCTTGACAGAAGCTGGCGAAAACCCCCGGGTGTGGCTGCTAAACTCATAGATTGTAAATCATCTAACGGTGCGTACTTTTACTTTTAAAGCTACTTCGTTATGGTATAGAATAGGTTATAAGATTGTAAAGTAAAAAAATAAAAAGGATGTTGTAAAATTGTGTCCTCTCTCTAATAAGTATACTCCAAACGTGAAAAAAAGTGTAGAAATTGGAAACCACCCTTAATACAACTCATTCTGACATCAGGAAATTTAAATACAATGTTCATGAATATTCTAAACTATGAAGTATCAAATGAAGTATCAATGTACATATGTTTTAGATCTCTATTCATACTCCTAAAGGCTAAGATATGCTTAATGAGACAGAGGAAGGCTTTCCCAAATGCTGAAACCATTGCGGAAATTCCGAAATTTCAGTGCTTAATTCAATTCAAACAATGGTTCAGGGATTTATTACATCGAGTATTCGCTGCAAAATCCCGGTGAAAGTCGCAGGTATTTATATTCAGCCATTGGGATGGCATCAAATGGTTGGTATAACAGACTGTATACGGTGACAGGACAGGTTTTTGGCCTCATCACCATTCACAAGATATACTGCAGTATCTATGAGTATGTGTTCAGTCTAATTCTATTTATTCCATGCAGTATGTGGAAGAGGAAACAGACAAGTATGCTTCAAAAGTTCAGAAGGTGATTTTTTTTTTTTTTGTTATCATACTCCGTTATTTGACAGAAGTACATGGGTCATGATGATCCCAGATATCTAGTTTAAGCGATAATGAAGCGTAGGTCGTTGAAGTGACTTGTAAGTTATGCATTGAAATTCAGCTTCCACTTGGTTTCTGCAGGTAGTTGCATCATTTAGGTTCATATGATGAGCATGGCATGACGAGGAAGAAATTTTCTCACAGCCCTTCATCTTTTCTATTTCATTACGGATTTGTGTCTGCTTAGATCTTTTCTTTTCTGGGTCCCCTCAGATTTTCCTGGCATTGTTCTTAAGCTATAAATGGCATTCTAGATCAGACTAGTATGATTAAAACCATGAAATTTCCTTCAAGATTGTTGAATGAAAGTAATATACTTTTGGCCATATATAATTGAGGGGGGAAATTATCATTTGATTTATGTATTCTTCTTTTCACTTCATTTCCTACATTTTATCTACACATACAGACAACGCATTACTCTAGAAATGCATATACAATTAGTTAAAAAAAAGGTTAAAAGACGCTCTACATCAAGATGGAGTTGTATGATATTGAACAAATAGTCCAGTGACTCGTGGCCAAAACAAATGGAGAGAGCAGGATAATTGAATACATTCGCTAAGCCTAAGATCACTAGCTAATTAAGAGTTGTCAGCCATGGTTCGTCTTTACATTATTGCCTTCTTGGCATTCTCCAGTTTTTGGTGCAGATGATTTATGAAATAAAAGAGTAAGCTGATCAAGGAAAAACATATTTTTCATTTGCTCCATCTGCTGGCCTTCTTTTTCCATCAGCAGGTCCAAATCTTCAAAATGAACAAGCTTATCTTGGATATTTTTCATCTACAAAACAGAATATCCAGTATTTAGCAAAGATTTTTAAACTTTGTAAATGCAGATACCATCAAATCAAACCTTGACATATGACAGACCTGAACTTCTATAATCTCAGAAATTGCTTTTTCCACATCTAACTCTTCCTTCTCAAGCTGTATGTTTGCATGCAATCGAGATCCTTGAAATGAATCTGAAGTATTACCACCGTTAGACGTGATACCAGCATCTGCATAAAACATAAAGCCACAATTCTACTAAGGAAATTGAGTTCTAAAATTAATTTCTACACTTTAAACACATGGAATCACAGAGAACATATAATAATTACATATAAAAGAAAGATGGAAAAAAGAGAAGAAACTAACTGCTAAATATATGAAATTTCTATTAGAGTGTAATGTTCTTCTGTCGTTATTCCAAAAGTCTACCATTGAAAAGAGGAAATGACAAATTTGGAACACCAACGATTTTTACTAAAGATCAGTTGCAATGCAACATTTAGAAATTATTCCAATCAAACACAGAACACAATGAAGATTGGTCCATCCATTCCCAGATAAATCACATTAAGACAGATGACAGATTAATTCATTCAGAAGCCTACAATCTTAGGCTGTGCTAATTATCATTCTCACCTTGCAGCAAGGTATTCCTTGGAAACGCCCGATAATTTATTTTAGTTGCTTTGTAAACCTCGGACAGAGTTGTCAATGCAGCTTGAGCAGCAGCTTGAGCAGCCTCTGACCCAGCCAAAGCAGACAGGAAAGCAGCCTGCGAGAATTTGAATAAGAAGTGTCAACATATTATATATTATATTAACAATACACAGACTTTTAAAGAGATCATTCTTCATCGGGCAGTTCAGCTATCACGAACCATGTTAAAAATTTAATCATGACCTCAGTATACTACATTTACGTACTAGTATTTCACATCAACGAAGTTTCAAACCCTTCACACAAAAGAACCACCAAACCAAGTTAAGTCACCCTAACCCCAAACAGTCCCAGGGAAAAATTCAAGAGGCCAAGTCAGAATCTGGTAATCGGTATCCAACAGTGTTTTTAAATAGCCAACCGCTATAGACCTATTGCATTGCGGAATCCCTCAGATCTGCAATCACAATTCCATTGTGGTGTCTTCCGAAAAAATGGTTATTGCAGGCTTGCACCCACTATCGGTTCGCGATTACGGCATGCATTGTGGCATCACGGTTTTGAGAGATGGATGAAAGACTGCTGTGACTTTTTTCCCACTCATGTAAAACCAGTTAAACTTCTCCCACACATCAACCTGTTAAATTTCTCCCACACATAATCCTTCATCCTCCTGTCTCCTCTGGGAAGTCTCCAGCAAACTGAACTTGAATTATATTATGTCACCATTTTACATTACATAAACTTAAATTTATATACATTTATAATTAATGTATTTAATTGATATATTGATATATCATACATTTCCACCACTATGCAACTTCTGCTATTTTCCCACAATGCTATCTGGTATATGATATAACGGATTATTTCTGCCATTTGATAACACTAGTAACCAACTAACTACTAAGACATAAATGCAATTCATGATTCTTTAATGGTTACATGCAATACAATTAAATTTCATTTTTATCCTTTTAGGAACAATAATTTAAAAGAAAGCAAGAAAGAACCTGAGCCATAATGGGATTGCTTGCATCTGCAAGAGGCGTGAGACGCATTCTCTTACTGGGTTCAGCAGAGGCAACAGTATCCAATTCAGATTCAGCATCAGCATTAGTTACCATCTTTAACAGATTACAACCGTCATCAGTGCCATTGACAGCAGGGTGTTGTTGATAATGCTGGAATTGATCCGCAAAAGGAAGCTTCAGAAAATGAGCAACACACTCCTTCTCTGTTCTGCCAGGAACATGCTGAGAAACCCTCTTCCAATCATCACCGTAATGCGAAATAGCTTCCAGAAGATTCGTGGTCTCCTTTTCACTCCAATCCGTCTTTGTCTCCTCACTTATCTCCACTCGCCTAAAATCCGAAGAGTTCACACCAACTCGATAATTGCCACGAACATAACACCTCGCACAAAGTGTCAAATCATACTACACACATTTCAGTTTCCTATATCAAATGCTGGACAAAACTTGGATGTTGTTGTTTAGGTGTATTTGGAGAAATTAGTATGTAGTCCAAACCACCATGGTCATAAATCATAATCATCACATGACACATAATCAAGTTTTATTAATTCTTTTTCTTAAATTGAAAAATTTGGCTACACTTCATGTCTAAATTAGTCAGAACTATGGTCACGTGGTGGTCTCTAATCATACAATAATTACTTGTGTTTTAAGTACTACAGTATTTTCTAATTAGAATTAAATTTTCACTTCTGTAATTAATAATGACCTTTAATGTAAACATAAATTACGTAAATTATGGAGATAAAACTACAATTCTAATAAGCTAATGTAAATTATGGAGATGAAACTGCAAGTCTAATAAGCTAATAACACCAAACGCACACACTGAACTACATCTAAGTTAGTTTTGTCTAAACAAAAAACAAAAAAGGGAAAAAAGGTACCTTGTCACAGGCAAAACAAGCAATGGTACAAACGACTTTGCAGCCACTGCAGAGTCTCTTAGTGTTTTCTTTGACGGGAGCGGAAGAAGATTCGGTGGAGTTGGATGCAGAATCGGATTTGGTCTCTTTGTCGTCCCACTTCAAGGGTTTGGTGAGCGACGAAGAGGGGTGGTAATTGATGAGACCCCAAGTTTCGAGGAAATCGAAGACTCTGCGGATGGAACCGACGTCTCCGACTAGGGTTTTGCGGACATCGGTGAAGGTGATTTTGCGGGTGGGATTGTACCTGAAGTACTTCACGATAGAGTTCCTGTAGTACTTGTATATCCTAGGGCTCTTGGACGCCGATTTGAAGAACTCAGGGAGGTGACGCGCCTCGCATTCGTCAATCGAATCCCACGAGAACCACCGAGAGTAGCTCGGCACCATGATTACGTTCGCCTCCGCCGAAGTTTTCGAATCGGACAATGGAGCCTCCGGCTTCACTGCTGCCGCCGCCGCCGCTGGTTGCGGCACGAGAGACGGCGGTTGCTTCGGAGGAGGCGGGGCCGGAGGCGTTTCGGTGGTGGAAGGGAGTGGTTCGGTGGCGGTGGCGGGGGCGGGAGCGGTGGTGGCCATGAATTTAGCACTGGGCACTTATTACAAGCACACCTTCGGAAGATGAATTACGTATAGTGTATGTGATTTTGGATCCTTCAGAAATTGCAACGGATCTTAAGAAATAAATAAACATGTAAATCTGAAATACGTGTTCTCAAATTCTGAAATCCATTCAAAAATTGGGGAATCTTACAATCACATATTTATTCACTCTTTTATTTTTTATTAATGAATATAATTTTTTAATTAATACGGTAAAAGTTTTAATTATAATGAATTATCCATTTAATCGTTCTAAATGAAAATTTTGTGATAGAAAGATTAAACAGAAATATAAATAATTAACAAATGAATCAGTTTTGTTTTGTTTTTTTAGATTATATGTTGTTGTACCATCCACTATTCCGAAATGAATCAGTTTTGGCAGGAGTCGTCGCTTCAGGTGTACCATTTATTCGCAGTGTGGGTTCTTAGTTGTTCTTCTGGAGCTTCGTCCCTCCTTTTCAAAAAAACCGAAAACCGAAAATACAGCGTCTTACTTTGAAGCAAAACCCACATTTTTTTTTAATCCTTTTAAAAAAACTTGCAAAAACACTACAAAGTTTATTTTGACAAATAAAACAATAGTTATTTAAATGTTTTAAAATTATCAATTTCATTATTAACTCTTACCATTAACATTTACACCAAACAGAGCAGTGGTCACAAATCACATATATCAAATTAACAATTTGGATTGCCGATAATTGAGAGTTCGATCGGCAACAACAATCGAACTACTTTTCTAAGGAATAGATTTGAATTTAAAGCCAAAACAGAGAACTTTTAGTTAACCTCTTAATAATCAGTCAAGATAAATTTATAATATTTTAAAAAATGACGATTACGATGCATACATTCATATTGTGATATGTGACCAATCATAGCATAAATTATGATGTAACGAGTGGTAGAATTATACACCAATCTGACCCAACCCAAACAACCCTCTATTTACAATCCAACCGTATGACCACCCTAATGCCCAGCCAGATAAAAAAGACCACGATTTATAATTATTGCGACCAATTCCACCATTGATTAAAAAGCAGTTAAGAACAATACCAAACATAGAGAGGTTAAAAAAAAATACCAATTATATAGAGGGCACCATGACGAAAGGTTGAAAATTAATTCAAGAAAATGTGGAAATGTGACTCCGTGCTGAATGACGGTAATATAACACTAAAGAAAGAACCACTGCAATCCTTTCTAATGGAATATACTTATGGTTCTACCCTGCATAATCGGCAGGTTCTTAAAATCATAAAATTACACCCTTGTCTTCTAATAGAACCCCTGACAACTACTATGCACAAAAATCACATTCAATGTGATGGCCCATCCATCGTCACACAATTCACCAACATTGACAACTATCTACAAACCCAATGCTGGACAAGACTACAAAGAATCATATTTTGATTCCGACGTGATTTTCTTTTTTACAGAAGTTTATTCCTAAAATGGCTGCTAGAAACCTATTCCAGCACCCATTGATCCAATACTACTGCCACTCTTCTTGAGTAGAGGTAGTATTAGGTATAAATACACTAGTGTAAATGTCCAAATGGAAAAGCAGCCCGCACATTCCAGTTTCCTTGCCATCTGGAGCGACTCAGACACAACTTGGTGAGCATGACTATATATGACCTGCACAACATAAAATTTGTTAAGAACTAAAACCTAACTAAAGAACATTGTAGTTTGCAGTGCCAACGTTTTTGAATTTCAGACCAACATAGAACAATCCGTTTAGGAATCAGGGCCTCCAGCACTTCAAGAGCAAAAATAAAACCTTTATGCCATGTGCAAACGGGACCCAAATACCCAAAAATGATGCCAAAATAAAATATAGCAGACATAGTGTCACACTTGTAACAAAAGCTATATACTATTGCAAGCCTCGGTAATTAAAGAGATAGCAAACGTGTGAGTTGCACATCAATAAACTTGGGCAGTTAATACCCTCATGAATTTAACAGAATGTACACGCAACTTTAAGAAATCTTGCGACCACTGAATTTGTTTTCTTTTCTGAAAATATAACTGAGGCTATTTTTACCAATTAAGTAGCAGATGCTCAGCTAGAGTTAGGCTTGTGAGCTATTTGAACCAGCCTTATGAGCTCAATCATGTTCAACTAAATAGGATTACAAGTTGCAACTCATAATTAGCCAAAATAATTTCAAGGATCCAAATTCCATAATATTTTTTAAAAAAATAAGATATATAATTTTTGGCTTATTATGCAAAAAATTAAGTTATGAAATGCCATTGTGAAGCTTTACTCATTTCCACCATTATCATTCAGGCAACATAAAACAAAGAAACAATACCTCTAGAATGCAAAATAATTAACTTGCAAGGCTAGATTGGAAGCCCGCCACTCAAGTAGCAGTTCCGCTGGTCTTAGTCCTGCTGCAAACTATGGATACCTGTGACATGGTACTCTCAAAACATAAGTTCATGCTGGAAATAAAGATCTGCAAAGTAAGATGCTATGAAATAACCCACCTTATTTGCCCCCTCACCCAGCTGTTTGGTCAGGACCACTACCTTGCATAAACTGAGGAGAAGGAGCAGGAACAATAAATTGTGGTTGGCCAGGAACTGGTGCAGCAATTCCTGAAAATGTCAACACACTGGCAAATCACATTACATCCTTTTAATAGAACCTAAAGAAGTCTTTCTCTCAAATGTCAATAATAACCAGCATGGGTGCTTCAATGTCTCATTCTACATGAACATATACACACATGCATGTCTAATAATACTTCTCCATAATCCATATAAAAAACATATCAAGCATTCTTCACAGATTTGCTACTTGCCACCCATCAGAACTCCAATTTACCTACATTAAATCAAACTACTACACTATTTCAGATATTACCATGCTCCAAATTTCTACATAAATCTGTGTTGAATAACTAAAATTGCCTAAATAGTAAAAATATGCCAACACCTGAAAGTTCAATGCATTCTTGGTATATCAATACTTGTTGAAGGTTAATGTTAATTACTATACATATGAGCATTGAATACCAGCCAAATATGGCTGTTGATAAGTCAAATCATAAATCAGATATGAATTGCAGCACTCTTTCAATCACAAGAAAATTTAGGCAGCATGAATTAAATTGAAACATGTGAAAAGTACTACACAAGTTCACAAGGCAACAAAATTGCACATCCTTAGTCATAAATAGAAATTCTTCAGGGTAGACAACCATACCACTAGGATATGAAGCTTGAATGGCAGGCATAGGTGAAGTTGTTACGGCATTAACATTGGATCCACCATAGGGCACAATCTGAGGACCTGGTACTGTATAACCCTGCATAGCCGAATAACCATGACCGCTAGGAATAGCCTGACCCACTTGTCCATAAGGATAAATAGTTGTTGTATTCACTGCCCCAGGCACTCCATATATCGGAAGGTACTGTTGCCCCATATATGGGTTGTACAGACTCTATTAAAAAGATGGAAGTTGAAAAAGTCAGCAGTGCACAAACAACACAAACATTCTTCCTTAGACAATCAAGAAAATTAATTCAACCTGTGGGTAGATGTACTCAGGTCCGTATGACGTATACCTGCAAAGATAAAACAACCACATATAATGTTGAAAAGATCACCTCTATAGCATGATTCTGGTGTAATACATCCTGATGCACAATTTAAATGTAGTTAGGAACACCTCACACGCATGGGGATAAATACAGCAAACAATTACTAATCCATTATATCTAACTCATAGGTTTCCCACATTCAACAAACCAACTAAAAACCAAATCTCTCAGGATTCTCCTTTCCTAAATAACCACTACTGCCTGGATGTTGCATGTTGGGATTGGTAAGTGTAGATTACCACAGAAAAAGAGGGGGGGATTAATCAGTGGTCCCTGCAAGGATGTGCACATAATTGACCTTAGTGGCCATCACAGTCATTCAACAGTCATTAACAAGACATATGAGTTGGTAATGAGTAAAATAACAAAAGTACAGCAAAGATACACGTAGATACAACAAGTACAAAGAACAAGCAAAATAATAATATTTTTTAGCAATGCAAACAAATCTTCAAAGCAAGTGTTCATGTTGCGATAATGTGCAACGACATCCCACTCACCCATAAGGAGGGTAAACCAATCCTTGTTGATAGCTGTAGGAAACTGGTTGCTGGTAGCCAAAACCCCCAACATAAGCACCACGAGCTGGTTGCAAACTTCCAACATAAGGGGAGGCAGGTCTGATCCGTCCTATAAAAGAAAAAATGAATGAAATAAAAGTAACCTGAGTAGCAGGGTAGGCTAGAATGCTTATGTTGATGCAGACCATTACACATATCAAGGAAATAATAACATTGTTTGGGCCTGACACGGTTGTTGAAGCAAAACAAACACGTTGTTTAAAAGATGAACAAGAAATAACAAACAAAGATGTTACTAGGCCAGACAGACAGTATCATGTGTAAGGAAAAAAAATTAAAAAAAGGTGGTCCATAAGAGTCAGGAGATGACTTTAGGGCAATGATGGGACTAAACACTCAGGGGCACAAGCACTCGACCTCTTTCTATCACTTCCCATAACTTTATCTCAATAACAGAGGCACGCCAATGTGGGATTCCGATAATGATAAATAATAGCAACAACAGCAAACGACAATGATGATGATGACGTCAGTAGTCAATGCAAACAACCAAAATCAGAATTAAACTCTATAACGCACATTCAGCCGCAGATTAGCAATGTAACTTCACTACGTTACATTGCTAAATTTGATTGATTCATTCATTCATTCATTCATGCGAGGAAAACGAATTAAACAGAATACAATACCATAAGGCAGAGGGGGCCGTGGTCGACCAAGTGAAGCCAAATTACAATTGGCCCTTCTGCCATCAATAACAGGAGATGGATCAGCACACGCTCTCCTTGCGGCCTCGGGATCCCGGAAAGTCACCTATACCCTCCAATTGAGATAGAAACCAAGTCATTCTATAGTAAATGTAAAATTGCAATCCGAATCACGCAAAGCAACAAAGTTTTGATGAATTGAAACGGCGTCGTGTTGTGTAGTGGCAGTGACAGTGGCAGCAGTGATGATAATGTAATAAATAAGATACTCACGAAACCGTAGCCCTTGGATCTTCCGGTGTTCTTATCGGTGATGACGACGGCCTCGAGAATCTCGCCGAACTGGTCGAAGTAGCGGCGCATGGTTTCGCTCTGAGTCTCCCAGGCCAATCCTCCAACGAAGACTTTGGTGTAGGTGGTGTCTCCGAACGGAGAATTCAATAACTGAAACCCCGAACTCGAACTCGATCCCGAACTCGGACCCTGGATCGCTTGGTATGCCATTAACAACCGATCACTATTCTCCGCCACACGCACACACAGGAAGAAGAAGGAAAATCAATCAGGCAATGAATACACAAATAACGATGAATTCAATTCAGATTGGGGGTTTGGTTGGTTCCTAAGACATCAAAAGAGGAGAAAGGAAGAATTGTGTGTGCGTGTGGTGTAGGAAGAAAAACAAAAGGAAAGGACAAGAGAGTGAAGATTTAGAAGAAATATACTGAGAATCAGATGAAGTAGAGAGAGAGAGAGAGAGAGAGAGAGAGAGAGGAGAGATCGAAAAGCACAGTGATGACAGGGTAACCTAACTAACGAATTAAAAGTGGATAGAAAAAGGGGTAATAAAAAAGAAGGAAGAATGGAAAAACCCTAGAATTGAGGTGGGGAAGGACGGAAAGAGAATTGGAAAAGGGTCGGTGGTGGGATAGGATGGTACAATTAGATGGAAAATTAGAAAGAAATTGGAGTAAGAAAGTGTGGTGTGGGGTTGAAAAGTTGATGGTCAGAGAGAGTGAAAGAAGAAACTGGGAGTGAATCGAGAAAGGAAAGAGAAATAGAAAAGGGTTATTGGTTTGGGTAAAATCAATTATGGTTGTTGATGATGATGTGTGTTGACAGGGTGGAGGAGAGAAGGAGGAATAGGAGGGAGAGAAAGGGAGTCATTCATTCTCTCGCTGAAAACGAAAACGAAGAGGAACAACGGCCAGAAAGAAAGAGAAAAGGATCAAATCAAATCAAATGAATTGGAAAACCAAAACCAAAATAACCAAAAGGAAAAGTAGAGGCCGCCTTGAGTTTTCGAGACTTCTCTTATTTTTCTCAACCGAACCGGACAGCCTGAGATGGTGGTGACCTGGGACCCACACACTTGCCCCCCACCCCCCCTTCTTTTCTTTTCAATTTCTATTTTTATTTTTTAAGACCTTATTTACTTCCTCTTTTTTTTTTTTTGGAAAAACATTTTATAAGAATGTTTTATACTTTAAATAAACAAAAATAAATAACTGTGACCTTTCGAGCCAATGTATGCAAAATATGTATATTTTTGTGTATACAATATTTTTAGTAAATTTTGGATAAATATTTATGTTACCCGCAAACAAAAAAATATCTTTATTAACAATGATGTGTTCTTTTAAGCATCAATCATTGTTATAATGTTATCACATTTATTATTAACAAATATCTTTGAATTTTATATTTAACTATAATTCTAGTCTTTGAATTTTAGTTTATGCATATAAGTTTTGTTTCTTTCATTTTAATTATCAATCAATAGTTTATGTACTGTGATGTACAAAAATTCATGATATATAATCAATTTATTTATTTTATGATCATACTTTAGAATTCATATTAATGTTAATATTTGATAGATCAACCTTCTAAATTTTTTATATTAAATTATCAATAGTGTATATAAAATAATCATTTTAATTATTTAATTTAATTTTATTATTTCACAAATTTTTAAATTAAGTTTTCCATTTGAAGATTTTATCTGAGTTAAAAAAATATAATAGAAATGTGATATAACGTTAATTTATATAACTTTGTAAATAATATATGTATATAATATTTAAATACAGTAGAATGAAAAAAAAGATTCTATCACATTTGATATATTTTTATTTTAGTTTGAGTTTAATTTTATAGATTAAAAGTGTAAATAATTTTATATTATTATCCAATTAAAATTAATAATATTTCTAATAATGTATTGAATTTAAGTTAGAATAAATATAGAGTAAAGATGTGTCACACTTATATTATATTTCTAATAAGTATTTTAAATAAAAAATAAAAAGAATTGTTTTAAAGAATTTAAAAATCAGGAAAAGTAAATGTAAATAGTTAAGATTTAAAGGATCAAATAAAAATACACCTGAGTTTTAGTATTAAAATTGTGATGGTGTCGTATTAGTATTTGTTTTGGATTCGTCTATCTAAAAGCCAACGCGGCTGTGACACGGATTGATGGATATGCTGCATCTCCGGTGCAAGTGTTGGTGACTTGCGAGCAACGCTTTCTCAGAGTAGGCCGTTTGATTAATTGGACAACAGAAGAAAAAGCACTATTAATGGACCAAAAAAATTGCGTTCAATTTGGTTTTTTTCAATTCTGATTTCTGAATGTTCCCCACAATTTAATTGGAACTCAATTATATGGATTTTATAAATTAACCTTGAATTATACTTTATATATATATATATAAACACGTGTGAATAATCAATAGGAGTATAATTTTTTTCCTCATGTGTGTTTTTTATAGATAATATTGTTTCAGGCATACTAAAATAGTACATGTGAACATCTCTTCTAAGAGATATTTAAATTATATTTTGTCATATTATGAGAAATTAATTATTTCTATAGGAGTATTTGATGAGAAATCTCTCCCAAATGACAATACAAAATTCTCTTTAAACATGTATATAATTTATTTTCTCAATGAAACATAATATAAAGTTATTTTAAAATGGACAAAATACATATTTACTCTGGGATTGGTGTAAATATAAATCTTGACCAATAAGGAATCTTAGCCAATTTGTTTCTTAATCTCTTAAGTATCATTTGTTTTTCTTATCCTTCAAGTCCTCCTTATATTAGTAAGAAATACCTAATAACTTCTTCCCTTCGCCTTATTATTCCAATTCATGCATGACGAGGGCAGTGTGGGGGCAGTTCAGTAACTCCATTGTAGTTGATAGTCATGTCTTCTTTACAGTCTCTCAATATATACATATATGTGTGTTTAGGGATCATAATTATAATAAGTCTTAATCCACATATTATGTGAGTTTAAATTATTAAATTAAAAAATAAAACTATGAGTGATAAAGTGAGAAAAAAAATTAAAATATTATTGTTTTAAAAAAATTACGAATTTAATGTAGTTTCAAATTTATTTACTC
Organism: Glycine tomentella; assembly: GCA_007407185.1. NCBI lineage: Eukaryota > Viridiplantae > Streptophyta > Magnoliopsida > Fabales > Fabaceae > Glycine > Glycine tomentella. The sequence continues at coordinate 753,553 of PYAF01003572.1, forward strand.
AAGTATAGCAACCAATCGCGTCCCACAAAGACGCAACTGGACATGCCTCCTCCAGGCACGATTGGGGCTGAGTCACGTCCCCCACCTGACGTGACTCATTTCGTCGCTATTTCGATCGCTAACACTTTTAGCGACTGAAATAGAGATCGAAATTAGCAATTAAATTTTAGCAATCGATTTTTTTAAAAAAAAAAAAAAGATTCCTGTCACGTAATTTTTTTGTTGACTACCGTGCCCCATTTGGTAAATAAATAAAAAAATGCTCCCATTGGGGAAAAAATCGTACTAATGTTATTTTTTAATATCGTACTTCAAATGGTCTAACTATTTTTGTATATACAAACTTCGAACGGTCATAATTGTTGACAGGAATGTTTGATGGAGACGTACTTTATGTCAAAACGCTCGAAATTAAGATAAGTAATTAAAAAATAAAAAATAGCATCAAATTAACTAATTAAGTAAAATGTTTGGAAATTTTTGGTGATTAAATCCTAAATCGTAATTTTGAGACACTTAGAGACATTTTTGGAAAAAAAAAATAGTTGACAAAATCCCTTAAAAATTTGCCCAAGCCTTCCTCTCTCAATTTTGAGCGTTTTGACATAAATTATGTCTCAATCGGACATTCCTATCAAAAGTTATGACCGTTTGAAGTTTATATACATTACGCCTGAAAATGACACGTGTCTCAAAATGACATGTGTCACAACCAGGTGAGTCGCGCCTGGCTGGGGCGCGACTCAGCCCCAGTTGTACCTGGAGGGGCATGTCCGATTGGGTCTTCGTGAGACGCGATTGATTTCTATACTTGCGTAAATAAGTTTGAAACTACAATAAATTCATAGTTTTTAAAAAAAAAAAAACAATAAATTAATTTTTTTCCTATAAAGTGAGTTTATTCTAAATTAACCTTCTAACTGAAAAAATGATAAAATTAACTAGATGACTCAACCTAATAGTTATTTTAACTTGTCCGACACAACATGACTCAACTTCACATAATGTAACATTTTATTTGTTTTCCTTTCTCACAGTATAATTTTATCATACTCATGTACACAGTATTTGTAACATCTTAAATGTTAACGAGCCGGGAGTGATTGTCAGGACAAAAGATACAAGGAGTAATTATTAGTGAAAAAATCACTTTTTATATAAAAATACTGGATTATATAAATATAATTTTTTCTATACAGTCAAACTTTTAATTTAAATTTCTTCCTTCTTATTTCAAAATTTGAAGTGAATCACAAATCTTTTATGACGTCCAATCATAAATAATTAAATTTAATTAAAATATATTAATAGTATAAGAGTGTTTCACATAATTATTTAATTATTAATTATAATATATCATAAAAATAATTATTTTTTTAGTAATTATTTTAAAATTAGAATTTAATATAATTTGTAATTAATTTCCGTAAAAGATTATATCAAAGTGATAGTTTATCCAAATGTTGGAATAATGTTACTTTTGGGACTTATGTTCGTCTTCTAGCTTAAATAGTCGCAATTTTGCTTCCGAGGATGCTGTGTGAACACGTGCAATTGTCCGTGCTGTTTCATTGTTGCTTGCATATGGAATTTTTGCATGATCTTGATCGACTTGTGTTGCTTAATCCAATTTCATAGGTTTCACAATTTTTTCCAGTAGTAGTTTTTACGTCACTTGTACAAATTTGTGCTGACGTAAGTTGTTTTGTGTTATTTTTAACAAATTTAGGATAATTTTCTCTATTATTAAATAACTGTTAATATCTTTTATATTTTTTCAATGAAAAATAAAGTTATTATTCTAAGAATAATCCAACCAAATGATTAATGTATTGATATAAGACATTATATTTATATGTGAGATAATGAACTATTTAACGAATTTAATTTTTACTATATACACAAATATCTTTAGCCAGCACTAGTCATACAATATGATATCTTACCTAATGGATTGAAAAAAATAGTGATCTTTTTTATTAATTAAATAACTATTAATATCTTTTATATTATGATTTTTATTAATTAAGGTATATTCTATAGTTTTTAATGGTATTTTTTATTCTCTCTCTCACACACACATATATATATATATATATATATATGTATAATGGTATTAAACACAACAAAAAATGGTAGTAATATATTTTATGTTGAGTTAAACATATTTTGAGTTAGTTGGACATAAAAATCAAATGATTGACGCAATGATATAAAATTTTACAGGCTGATGACAACTTTATATCACTAATGAGATTAGTTTATAATCTAGTGAATCGATATATGATCTCTAATATAGAAAAATAGAGTATGTTGGACCAAGAGAATAGATTATGGATAGGGATAAAAATAGGTCAATTCAAACTAGACTTTAATAGATTTAAACTTAATCAAAATTAAAAATATATGACCTAAGTTACCTTGTATACTCATTAAAGACTCTTAAAAAGTCTACCCTAACCTACAAGCTTATTTTAAGGGCCTAATTTTTAATAGTTTAACACTAAAAGAGATAAAAATATGCATATAAAATTTTATAAGAATAAAATCTATCTTATTTATATATATAAACTTATTTAACTAAATATCAAAAGCTTTATAGGAACCAATAGCAATACTCTTAATAAAATAGACTTTACTAAAAAATTTGATTTGACCTATTTTCTATAACAATCCGACTCAGTCTGGAATTGATGTAGATTATACCATTAATTGGTGTCGAGCGGACTCACCTATTTTGGCCTCTAGTTGTGGGGAGAACATTAGCCAGTCCAAGGTGTCACTCGGAGAAATCTGTAATCTGTGAGTGAGTTGGTTGGGGTTAGAAAATAGAATGGCGAGTAGCTGGAGAAGAACGTTTGGCAACATGAGGTCCTTCGTAAGCAATTCGATGGGAGGTCTCAGGGGCGGAAGCAACCTTGCTTCTTGGGTCGTCGCCGGAACCCTAGCTTACTTCCTCTGGATCAAACCCTCCCAAGACCTCAAGCGTGAACAGCAGGAGAAGGCCGCTCTTGCCGCCGCCGAGTCTGATCCTTATCGTTACGTTGAGACTCGTAAACCCATTCCCGATCCTCAGGTTCGCTTTCCTCTTCAACTTCTTTATTCATATTCATATTGTCTTCAACACTTACAAGTAAGTTACAATTAATTCTCAATTTCAACAATCCCAGGTTACGGGTTTGATATATGGAAACAAGAACAAGGACAAAACAACCAAACCAGAGGATTGATTGATTCATTAGCATTCATGTGAGTTTGTTGCCTTACTTCTACTCAGTCCTATACAAATACACCATTCCGAAGATAGATAGATCATAGATGTGAGTGTGTTAGGGGGCATGACTTCCGGTTGATTCATTGCTACATTTATGATGTTCTTGACAGGGTTCAAAATGGAAATAACTAACAATAAGGTATATCTCGTGTTTTCATGCACTCTCAGTTTCATCTTTGCTAATATATTACTACTGTTTATTGTATTCACGTTTATGTGTTTATACAGTAAATTAGGTTGTCTGTTTTACATAACAGCACTGCTCTTCCGGTCATATTTGTTATTATTTTTATTTTTTTTTAGTTTTGAGTAAGACTGTAATAATCCATCCTTCCGAAGACAGGAGGCATGTTATTGTAATGAATAAGTCCTTCTGCCATTATTCATGAAGCACTGTTAAAGTTTGATACATGCTTACTGTTTTCATATGAGTTGTGTCAGCGTTTGTAGAAATTTAAAAAAAGTATTAGTATTTCTGTTGCATTGCACTCATTAGGCTTTGAACTAAGTGTACTTGTGTTTGCGTATTCTTTGAAATCCACAAAACTGGCATTTGATTATAGTTATTCCTCTGGTTTGCTCTCTTAATTTTAGGCTTGCTGCCTATTAAGCATGGAGACCCCTTCAAAATGGCATGTCGGCTTAGACACTAACAGTTCTTGGATGTAGGAAACTCCTCTACGGTGTCTCACTTTTTTAGTTTGAACATCTCTCCCTCACAGGTCAAGTGAGTGAGTAGACATGACGAAACCTACTCTTGGCTAGACACTCCTGTCATAAAAAATAAGCTTATATTATAAATATTAAAAATTATTTAAAAATTGAAATCATTTAAAATATTATGAAGCGCATAATTCTTTCTTCCATTGAACACTAACATTTTTGCACACAAAACCCTGTTTTTGTCATGGATGTTGGTGGTTGTTCTGCTCCAGTGTGGTGGTTGCCTGCATTTGAGTTTTTGTCAGTGTCAATGGTCATTGTTTTCCATTGTTACTAGCCATGCCTCTGCCATTTGTGGTTGTTGGTACACTCCTCCAACTGGTGGTTCCTTCAGCATGGTTGTTGCTGACGTCTGTGTTTTTATCCTTTTGTGAGGGTCTATCATATGAAAATTGTAAAGCTTTAAAGCATAGTTTTTTTAGAAGGTAATATATACTGTCTTGATGTCCTATATTTTTTACATTAACCTGTATCATGTCCGAGTTGGTGCTTCATAGCTTGTGGCATTGAAACTCGCCACCTGTCATTTTAAGAGAACCTTGCGTGATGTAATATTGTAATCTCAATCTGCAAATCGCAAAATAGGCTGCTTGCATGCCAATGATATTTGATTGAGTAATGATTGATGAACATCTCTCAACTCTAAATAGTAAACACCTCATTAACACTTATTATTTCTCTCTATCTCTCTTTTCCTATCACACCATATCAACTATTATAGCTATATTTCTCTCTCTCTTCTCTTTTATTTCTCCTCCTAAGTGTCATCTAGAGTGGAGGTGTCCACTAACAATTTTTGTATTTGATTTCCTATTTTCTTCTCTGTTCTTTAACTGTGAATTGGAAATCTTACAACATTTGATCCTACTCAGTAGAAATTTATTGAAGGAGCAACGGTGCAACAGTTCCTCTATGTTTTCCCTTTGGATGATTAGCAACGAATCAAAATGTGTTTAGAGCCTGATATCCCTCAGTAGCAGAATTAAATACCATAAATACTCAGCTAATTTAGTGAGAAGAAAATGAGTTTCTATAACTGTCTAGTGGGGGCAATCTGTGTAGGGTCTTGTGGACACTGGAAATTTTTCCATTCTTATGCTATGAAGATACCTAGTACTAGTAGGGTTTACCATGTTTAATTAATTGTCTCCATTAGTTCATGAGGTTTGTCATGGCATAAGGACTTTCTCATTTTGTTGCTCTAGTTTATTGACTCTCTAATCTCTGTTTACTGTTTGTGCTCTGGTGTGCACTGGGTTTGCACTTGGTACTACTTCCGTGGCTGACTGAATATACTCTAATGGTAATGGTCCGTTTGCAAGAGAAGAAAGTGAAAGGAAAAAAATAGAGGAAAGCAAACACAGATCACATGTGGTTTCCTTTATTTGGTTTGATAGAAATTGAAAGGAAAACAAAAGGAATAGTTGACTTCATGAGACAAAAAATTTAATTTTTCTTTCCTTCTATTTTCTATTCAATTCAAATTTCAATTTTTTTTTTCATCTCTCATTTTCTTTCATCTCTACCATTGGGTAAATTTATAAAAATAAGATGTCGAAATAGATTTGATATTCTTCTTGCTCTTTCTGGATGTAGTAGAACGATTTTCATTTGTGTACTTGTGTTGTTGACACCGTGCAGTCAAATTCAACTGAGTATAAATTCTTGTAATGTAGGGGATCATTAACAACCAAAATACAATGAGGATGCTGTGGTTACTTTTTACTGAACTTAGAAAAAATGGACAGCGAACTTGAACTTGGGAACATATAGTGTGACTGTTAAGAGTATGTTATATTTTCTTGTTAGATTATATTATATTTTCTGATGTGTTAGTGACAGCGATAAAGCTGTTTTAGTAGTATCTACTCAGACATAGTAGACTAAGGCTTCTCCCCTATGTAATCTTGCTTTTCTCTCTATGTGATCAGACCTCTTTCTTCTCTTGTGCTCAATGATATTGGGTCTATATATATGAAACTCCTGTGGCTGAGTGTTGTAATTCAACTCACTTAGACCTTGTCCAGCAACTAGAGCATCTCCAACGCGGAGTGCTTCAAGCGTTCCTTAACGTGAAAATCAGTTCCGTGAAGAAACCTTGCACTGGAATGTGCTGTCGTGGCGTAACGGTTTCTTAAAAAATGGCAAGAGTTCCTTATATAAGGAACCGAAACTTACACAATAAAATAATATTTTTCTCATCAACTACCCTAAAAAAAGAGGGAAAATACCAAATCAGAGGTCGCTCAGATGGAGAAAGAGGCCGCGACGGTAGTGTCGGTTGGAAGTGGCTGCGCGCATGGAGCAAGAGGCCGGCGCGCCGCATGAGGTGGAGGCCGCGCGTAGGAAGAGGCTGTGTGCAAGGTCGAGTCCGCGTGCTGAGGTAAGACCCCGGTGGCTTCTGGAGGAGAAAACGGAAAATGAAGAAAGAATGAAAAGAAGAACCAGGAGTTGATAGAAGATGGTGGATTTTTTAGTTTAAAAAAAAAACGAAGCTTCTGGTGGTGGGTGGAACGTTGGGCTGCTGATTTTTTTTTAAAATTGTTAGTGAATTTAGTTATTTATATTATGATTTAAAAATTATTATTACATATTATTTTTTATAAATTTGGGTCATAAGGAGTTTTGCGTATAATATTTTTAGTTTTATTTTTTTTCTTATTTTTATTAAGGTTGAATCTATTTTATTTTCTCTAAAATGGATATAAGCACTATGATTATTTGCAAAATTAATCACCCCTCCTAGTAAGTAAAAATTCTCATTATGTTTAATTATCTATTATTATATAAAATATTTTTTTTTATTGTTATGCATTTTCTTTAAATTTTCTTCAATTATTTATATTTTTATTTGTATTTATAAAAATTAAAAAATGTTAAGTTTTAATAAAAAAATATAAATATGTGGATAATTTTGAGTTTCTTACTATTTCTTGTATTGAAGCAAATTTTCATGTGAGTTTCTTGTGAGTGATTTGGCACCGTAGAAATCACAAAAAGTATTGTAGGGATCATAAAAAAGTAATGAAGAAACCCATTGAAGATAGTCTCATTGGAGATGCTCTAAGACTAATGTAACTCATTAATTTCAGAGTGACAATGTGACAAGCAATCAATGGATGTCAAATTTTTGTTTTATTTTATTTTCCTTTAAAGAAGTGTGCATTCACTATGGTAAAACAGCAGACATGGCACAAAAACCCTCTAGCCCTGGTTTCTCCATTGTCTTTAACTTTTGTTTATATGCTACTGTATTTAAGAATATGTTCGCCCCGTTTGGCAAAGGCAGGCAGATGGAAGAGTTGCAGGAAATCTACCATTTGGTCACAAATAGTCATGTTCATCTTGAGTTCTTATTAACAATACCATTTTTCTTTTTACCGTTATTGATTACATGTATAACATAGCACTCTTTAACAAACATGAAAACAATCCTTTAAAAAAAAACATGAAAACAATTTTGAAATCTTGGATTGTCTGATTTCTTCCTTGTTTCCCTTCAAGAAAGTCTGGAAGCATTGTTTTTGGGGTCCAAGAATGTTTAAGCTATTCTTTTGGTCTAAGAATGTCTGAAGCCTCTTGTTTTGGTCGAAGAATACGTGAACTCTGAAGCCTTAAACTTGCTTGTATCCTGTATTCTGATTTGAGGCTTTAGGAAGCACTTTTCATTTGCTGTTAATTTTACACTTTTCAGTACTATTATTATAGGGTATGGGTTTAAGAAATGCGACACAAGTTCTAAGAGACATTACGTGAAAGGAGAAAAACTATTTGCTTCTATCTCAACGGACGTTTGACAGTCTCAACTCTCAGTGCAAAACAAACAAATTATACTTTTATTTGGACTGTGAATTTCCAGTCTAGCCGCGTTATATATATGGTCTACTTGTAAAGACCAGTCATCCACTGTTTACGTATATGACAAGCTAGGTTTTGTTTAAGCTTGACTTGACCAGTTTTGTAGTTTCGTGGGTCAAGCCCAGGGCTGGTCTTCGTATTTTTTGGGCTTTCCAGATATAATCCAGAAACGATTCAAATGTATATTATACAGAAATGTGAAATTAAAGTAGGTTCGGACGAAATAATAGATAAGAGTCATTTAAATATATTTGTTTAAATAATAGATCAAAGTTTAAATATGTTTTTAGTCTTTTAAATTTGGATTGTTGGTTTTTTGTTTCTAAATTTTTTTAGTCCCTTAATTAAAAAATAATTTTTTTAAGTCTCTTCTAGATACAAATTTTAGAAAACCAAAAATACATTTAGATTTATAGTAAAATATAAACATATGTTTCATAGCAAAGAACATGTAATTTCATTGAAATGATGTATTTTATTACATACAAAATATTTTATCTACTAAAAAATACATATAAAACAAAATATTATATGCAAATAGATGTTTAATTTTATAGAGAAAGTTATTTTTTTAAACTTTTATCTTTGGATAAGTTAAAATTGATAATTGAAAAAGACTTTTTAAAAAAACGACAAGACTAAGTTATTATTTTTTTAAGAGAGACTAAGTTATTACTAAAGGATTTGATTTTTTCTTTCTCTTCTCATTAAAGTTTTTTTAAATTTTGTTTTTGTCTCATTTAGTTATGGGTCCAGGGTTATCTTTCCTCAAACACCCCTTAAGGTCAAACATGACCTATTAATTTATTTAAAGGTTCATTTTATATTAAGATTTTAAATAGGCATATGGGTCTATTACTAAAAAGACTTTGGCAAGCTTATTGTTAAACAAAAAAAAATATTACGGTTAATGAACCTATTACATTATAGATGCAGGTTAGGGTGAAAAACTTAACAGTGTCTATAGCCTTCTATTGTGGGAAACTCTTTTTGACCAATAGATATGATGATTTTAAAATCAATGGAAGACTTAACAATGTCTCCTATCGTGCTTATAAAAAAAATGTCTCCTATCATGAAAAATTGTTTTTGACCGATAGATATGATGGTTTCAAATCAATGGTTTAATTTTTATTTTTATTTTCATTTTTCTTAATCTTTCTTGATTTACCTCTGTTTCTTTTCTTCTTCTTTTTTCTCCCTCTTTTTTCCGATTTTTCTTAAAGATACTTTTAACGAGTAATTAAACATAACTTTAAACTGATTTTACTTCCAAACATATTTTTGGGGAATCCCACCGAAAATTCAAACATCCTTATAAATGCAAGTTGAGGAATGTAAGTGATGTTTTTTTTTATATTGCATGATCATTGAAATTTGTTAAAAGTTACTAATTTTGGTAAGTTTTATTTTTAAATTTGAAGAGAGAATCAATAAATAAAAAGTGTCAAATCAAAATAAGTTAATAAAGAAAGTATTTGAAAAAATGAGTGTTAGCATTCCATTCCTCATGCAAGTTTATGAGATTTTAAAGCTTGTGTTTTTATAAAACTTCTTACTTCATAAAAATGTATCTCCATAAATTTTATTTTATATTTAATATATTTTCTATATTTTTATATCAATAAATTTATATATTATTAATCAAATAAATTTGAACATTAATCAAATAATTTAATTTAAAATATAAATTTTTATTTAATTGAATAAATAATGATAAAATTGATTTGAACAAAAACTTATTTCAAATGGATGAATGTTATTGTTAAAACTTCAAATGTTATTTAATATTTAAAAATATTTTTATCAATTAATGTTTAAATATGGTTCATGAATTTAATATTTCTTTTTAATATTTCATTCTTATAATTTTAGATACATGATGTAAAACATGAGTTTACCCTTACTCTGTAAAATTGATTAATATTTTTTTTATATATATTTCACTCGTACAATTTTTAATTACATGATTTAAAACATGAGTTATTCTTATTTTGTAAAACTGATATAACTTAATATATATTACCTAAAAATATATATTGTTAACTAAAAAAAATACTAAAAATGAATAAAATAAACTGATCAGTTATTTTTTATAGTACATTATTAAACAATATTAAAATCATTATTTAAAAATGCTAAAAAAGAAATAAAATAATTGATTAAAACTAAAATTCTAAAAGTATAATTATTTACATAGAACAATTATTGAATATAACTCTAATAGAATAAATAATAAAATATAATTTATTTACATAATAGAATAATATTAGTTTAAATTAGTATTGAATTGAATAATACAATTTAATATTTTGGAAGAAAATGAAAATAAAACTGTTAAGTCACATCAATTCATAAAACAAAATCTTATATATATATATATATATATATATATATATATATTATAGATTTGTAAATACAAGATTTTAGATTTTAAACTATCGGAAATTACATTTTACCCCGTCATAAACGGAATTAATAAATAAGGACAAAATTCGCACATTTTAAAAAATGCAGGACTAATAAATTATCGAAAATTAAATAAGGATAAAAACACATTTTTTTCAAAAAAATAAAAATGCTACTACTTCCATGTTATAAATGATCGAGAATAATACTATCTAATCATTACATAATTAACATGATTCCTCTTTTTTGTTCACCAGTATATGAAAGACGAGGATCAAACTGAGGAATTCATCATACATTGGCTTAATTGGTAATTAACTAACAAAACACAAGAAAATAATAATTTGAGTGTTTCCAGGATATGGTTAAATCAAAACAGCCAATAGTGTGTCCATTCCCGAACAGTTGAATTTGTAGTGTCTGCTACTTATCACTTTGTTTCCTTTTTCTTGTAAATTTTATCAGTGGATATCAAAGCTAAAATAAAACATGCTCCGGTAAGGAGTGGTCTGTAATTATCGTTTATGTCTTCCCTATAAAGCACATATTAAGAAGAGTCCTATATTTTTAATACCTATAAATTTCAAACACCTAATTAATATTCGTATTTTTTTTTCTCTATTAATATTCGCTCGTCTCACTCTTTCTCTCTCAAAATTTTAATTTTAGTATTGGTGTCAAAAAATGTTTTTTCTATTAAGAACTAAGAAGTGATTGAAGCTTATGTAGATAATTGTGACACTGAAATGCAGACATGAACCTTGCCACCTTGGGGTTTGGAAATTGGGTAGCAACAACATATGGCAGGAGTATTATAAAGCTCACACTTTAAGAAACCGGCCCGGTCAAGTAATTCGGGACATAAGATCAACCATTTAGTGAAACAAAAAGAGATACATACATTCACGGTTCCAAGAATATATTTTTACTGTAGAATTTTTTTACTAGAGTACTAGTACATTTTTTATAATTTCAAGTTTCAATGTCACTGGCTCTGGTAATTCCTTGGCTCCTTCGTGCTTCGTCCAAGTTATCTGGATATGGGTTTTCGTGATTTGCTTAATTTGCGTTTCCTCGGAAAAACAAGCCCAGAGAATTGACATTCAAGATTAAGGGGAGATGCGAAGTATTAAAAAAAATGCATACAAGTTAATTTTTTTTTTTTATTATAAAATATCAGTTTCATTATTTCAGACCCGGACTTTATATAATTATTTATATTAATATTTCTCACCTTATATAATACACATATAAAATAATAAAAATCATACAGACTTTGATGCTAAAACATCATTTTCCAGAATATATTGATGTTTTTGTAACTGGCAAAAGTGCGTTTTTCTTGAACTAGTCGCTAACACAAACAAATTAAGTGTGAGCCTAACTAACACTTGATTTGGTCAGAAAACTTTCAGTTGGGAGTAGGAAAAAAAAAAAAAAAGCAATATGTTTGAAGTTCAGCATCGATTGCTTGTAGCAAGAAAGAAGAAAAAAAGATTCAACATCACTTCCCAATGTTGAGATACTGCAATAGCAGGAGCTAGGGTTACGTTTTTCTGTGCTGTGACAAACAGGCTTCTTCGGTGTTTGTTCTCGAGGTGCTTTAAAACATCAAGATTCATGAAAATAAAAAGTTAACAGATCTACAGATGCTATGACATAATAAATCTGTATTGCTGATATGGTGGTATACTGAGTTGAACAAGGGTCTTTGTTAGACTTAAGACCTAGCTAATAAAAATTCGACCAGAAGCTAGCGGTGGGGGCGTATATATGGCTATAAACAATATAACATGGTACTAGTATTAATTATTAGACGGGAAAAAAATATAATATATTGGTGCGAGTAAGAATTTAGGTGTCTATAAAGTGAATGAATATCCGATGACTGACCTAATTAAATTAACCTAATCATGTACCATGATAAAGAAGCCATAAATGATTTGCTTCAATAGACAACCAACGATATTGTGGGTCTCGGCGTTCAACATTAATATTACTATATGATATTCTCTATGTAGCCCATTTCCGATATTTTGTTATGAATTAATTAACAAAACTAGCTAGGTAAAGCAGATAGGACCGTGACATATAATACATTTGCAGGGTGGCCAAAACATATAATTGTTAATTTCAAATCATGTGTTGCATATATAATAATATTGATGTATATATATAACTACTAGAAAGGATGAGTTTTGGGTGGTGCAGTTGATGTAGTTCCAGTTCCAGTTCCAGCCCATCCAAATAGCTCACCCTGCAGCGACGCGGGGAAGGGATAGTTGCTTCCATCTGCCACCTGTCCAGTTCCCATGACGCCACGTGGTGCTTCAGGAGGAACTTGATCATCATGATGGTGATTCAAGGGCAAGGGTAACCTTTCGAACATGGCGTTAGCAAAGGAAGCAGCCACCAAAACAACGTTAGTGGAAGCCACCAGAGGTGCCACCACCACGCCCCCAACCACCTGTCCCTGCGCCCCCGAGAAATAAACCGACAAACCGTCCGAACCCGGCGGCGGCAGCACCGTCCCCGTCATGGAAACTATCTCAAACCGGCCGTGGAGCGTGAGGACGCTCCCGGCCGGTTGATGGAGTACGACGTGGGCCACCGTGCCGGAGCCGCTGAGCACGGACACGCCCCTCCCTCGGCGCCGCGCGTAGTTGGAGAGGCTCTCCACCACGTCGGCTCCGGGGGAGACCTCCAGCACGTGCGGGCGGAGCGCGTTGGGGCTGTCGCGCGTGACTATGACGGGTGGGTTGGGCTTGTTCTTGGAGCCCATGGGCCGCCCGCGAGGGCGACGCCCGGTGGAGGAGGCTTCTTCTCCGTCGTCGTCATCGGAGTTTTGCGTGGGCTTCTGGGCCTGGAGGTGTAGGGCTGGTCTCATCATCAAAGCCCGTGGAACAACAAAACCAGCAAAACCTAGTTGGGCTTCTTCTCTTCCCTCAACATTGTTGTTGTGATTAGCAGCCATCACCTCATCACTTATTTCACACTCAACAATTTCAGATCCAAATTAAACTCACACTCATTGTAGTAATCAATATGTGCATATATTATATAGTATAAGATATCCCTACCTAGGTATATAGTAAATGTGAGTGAAATTTGATTATATATATATATATATATATAGAGAGAGAGAGAGAGAGAGAGAGAGAGAGAGAGAGAGCGTGAGTTATATTATAATTACCTGTGAAGTGTGATGATGGGTGAATTAACTAACATGACACACAGAACAGCACAGCCCCACCGACAAGAACGGCAATATATATGAAATTATAATTTTCTGTAAGTTGGTCGAATTCTAGCTAGGCCAAACGTCTCTGAATAATGGGATTTATGGAAAAAGAAGCACTGAAACAATATGTGTATGTGTATAGTTGAAGTGTAAAAGGAAGAAAGTGGTAGAGAGGGGTGCAGGGTTTCGAGGATGAAATGGTGGGAAGGGGAAAGAACCCAACAAATAACCATTACCAAAGACAAAAGGTGTTCTATTCCACTCAGGGTATCACCTTCTTTCCTCACGCTCGTGTCGTACCACACGCGTTACTCTTTTACAATTATTCAACCCCTAAAACTCTTGATTCAAAGAAAGCATTGATTATCTATTAGCCATGGATTTTAATTTTAAGTTTTTTATGACATTTTCAAACCTTCTTTATTGGACCTAATTAAACTTTCAAACATGCATTTAATATAAATTAATAAAATTAATAAAATTGGAATCAAACGACTCCAATGTTTTTAATTTCATAAACCCAACACTTGTTTGAAGGATATATTGCTCCATGCACATATTTTTTAGACAATAGACATGTTGACTGTTCTAGGCTAAACAATTATTTATGATGCATCCATTAATTAGACGCATTAAGCATTTAATTGGTCTTGAGCTCAATTTCTTAATTCATGTATATGAAATAAAAAATATTACTCCTTCATCTTAAAATAATCATCATTTTATATTATTTTATACGACCAAGAAAAAATAATAAATAAATAAAAGAGAATAATAATTTTATAAAATTAATCTTATTTCATCGTTAATTCATTATTATATTATATAGTTGACAAATATAAAATAATGAAGTTAACAAATTTTTGTAGAACCTATTTTATTTAAAAAAATACAATATTTTTATTCATCTCATTATTATTGTGATAAATAATATACTTTTCTAAAATTAATAAGTCTACCAAATGAGATGAGATAAAGATAAATATTACTCGTAGATAATAATATAAAGTTAAGAGAAACAAATTAATGACAATAACTTTATTAACTCATATCCTAACGTATGAGTGATGCAATTGTACTTAATCAAAAGATAAAACAAATTTATAAGTAACATGAAGTAAGGTATTTTTTTTTTTATATGAGTGAGCTGTTTTTGTAAAAAAACAAAATAAAATGCATGACCCACTAAGTGTCTGGTTCCATTTAGCTACTCGGAATGATTAAGTGTCTGGTTCTGGTCCAACCGGTCAATTCCAACCGAGTCTCATATCATTGCTCATATGTCTTGTGAACCTAGCATGTTTTTACTAAAGCAAACCCCTTTGAATTAATTAGTAAGTTACAACTAAAATTACCTTAAAATACACACATTGCTTAAATTGCTAAGATACTAAAGACAAATGGATATAAATTAGTATATTTCACAGACACACACACACATATATATATATATATATATAATTTGCTAGGTCTATGCAAAGTAAACTATATATTTATAAATCCAACTAAAGTCATCAACTTTGGAAAATAAGAAAAATCAATGACTAATATATATATATATATATATATATATATATATATATATATATATATTTATGGGAAAAAATCTTTCTTCTTAGTTCATAAATTAATCGAATCAATCATTATCAGTCATTTATATGAATAAAATATGGAGCAAAACAAATGATTAGATCTCACGCGCCTTAAAGTATCTGTTGTCTCTAACACGTTTTTATATTCGCATTTCGCATTCATGAGAAGCAAGTAATTTGGCTACTTTTTAGCCAAAAAGAAAGAGATTATATACATAAAAATATAAAGAAAAGTCTCCAAAAATTATTAAAATAAAAGAAGGGAAAGGCGCTATATAGGTGCAACCCCATCATACACAACCCATAATGTTATTGAAGGAGAAATTCTAGGTTTCTTTATTAGAAACTGCAAATTTCTTTACGATTGAATAATAGGTAAATTTTGTTAACAGGATCTCTCAGCGGGTGACAAAAAGTATAACATAACAATGCTTAGTTCAGATAGAAAACTAATTATTCAGCACATATATATTTATATCAAACCCTGATCAACAATGTATAATACTACAAGATAATTAGTTAAATACTAGACGGCAAGTGAGGTGAGTTAGGCACTCACTCGGCCATTGATTTGATTCCGAGGTTAGGCATAACATCATCGTAATAGGATCGGAGAGGCCATGCTAATGCTATGACGACGAATCCAAAAGCTCGCGTAGAGAGAACATAAGTCTGACTTTAAACGTAGGCATCAGTTTGATTCCTTTGCACCTCAAATATGTCTCCCACTCATCACATATATGTTTGTGTGTTTCATTTTTTAAATCGATCTTCGTAAGAATTTTATTCTATTAATTAAAGAAAATATTATTAAAAAAAATTATTTAATAACAGCTGGAAACTGATATCTTTCCTTCTGCAAAAAAAGAACCAATTGCACGAGAAATAAAAGATAGAGAATCTAAAGTCTTCAAATTCCCTATTTGACTCTTGAGAATATACACATTCATCTTGGACGTACCTATATACATCTCTGGAATGTTTTGAAGCATTTAATATATGTTCGTGCACTTTTATTAAAAGGAATAACATTACACCACTATAAAGGAAAACTTGATCAAGGGAAGTTAGGACGCGTCAACTTCTTTTAAAAGGTATTATGGTAGTATAAAACAAGTTTAAATTTTAGGAGTTAATTTTAAAAGGTTGATGCAAAATGTGAAAAAAGGTCCTAAAGAGACATGCTGGAAAAGGAACCAAAATCATATATACGATTAAAAAATTTGACCTGGGTTAAGGTCTATTACATTTGGATCGGTAAGCAATCATGAAAATATTTTCTGTTCACATCCACACGTAATTGGAAGACGCTATACAATAGTGATTTTTAGCCAGAGTAATCAACGAGCTTTGAACGAGTCCTCCACTCCACTTCTCGGACTCTTGTTAATGATGCGCCACAGCACACAAAGTCCATTTCTTTCGCATACGGATAAAAAGGCGTTTGATGGGAACATTCTAGCATATAGTATTAGTGAAATTAGCTATTTTTTCCTAAAAAAATGTAAAAATTGTTGACAGTTTCGACTAATAATATTAAGGAGGAGATTTCATAAATCAATGATTCAAGGGAGGAACATTCACAGAGCTCCCTGCTCAAAAGGGACGCGTACAAATAGTCGACCATGCAAACTAACAACGGCAGATGTCTGAAGCGAATCAATTCTTGCAGGTAAGTTCACAACCTGAAAAACATCAAATTTCAGTCAATCACTTTCAACGAAGATGCCACGTCCTTACGTGACAAATTCTGTTATTACTCTCAGCGTCATACCAAGATCTCTGTTAAGAAAAGGTAGTTTACCTTTTTGAAGGGGGTAATTCCCCATGGATTGTCAGTGTGTTCTGGCACACCAGTTATGACAAGACGTCCAACTGGATCTGATTGGACTCGCACCTGGATTTATTATAACAAAGTCAACAATAAAAGTAGAAACCAAGGAAGCCATAATCAATCACAAAGTAAAATACTCATTTAAATCTAAAATGAACAAATAATGTTTGTATTCACTCTTCAGAATTTAAATCATTTAATGTGAACTTCATAAAATTAAGGTTGAATACACCCTTGCTCACTTAGAAGAACTTTTTCCAATCATTAAATATAATTAGTTTTTACTTTTAACATGACAAATGAAGGCAAATTATTCCAAACATATATAAACTATATAGGCAGAATTTCCCTCCTCACGAAAAGGCATCGAAAAAAGCCAATATAGATCATTAGAAATTGTAAAAAGTGATTCTACATCATATTTTACACAGTTATGCTCAAGAAGAAAAATCTAAGATACGATTTAATAAATTCAAGGACAAAATAATTATCTTTATTAGTTGTGATTGTTGGATAACTAGGAGTGAGGATTTGACAATTGCACTGGCATATGTTTCGTCCAGCAGAATAAGCCAGTTTTTCTGCATAAACATAAACAGTGGATAAAGACAAGACGCCATGGTGCTTACCTCCTCACGAAGGAGCCCAGGAACAAGGGCATACACCTCAAAACCATCCTTCTGGACATGGATACAGCAAACAGTAAAACTTAATTATTAAATTCTATTTACAGGAGAAAAAATCTGCCATTATGATCCATAAGGACATAAATTAGGTAAAGAATACAACCAAACTGACTTACAGTTTCCCGCACATTGATCTTCACCCAGTCAGCTGGGGGTCCAATGTCCACTACCGCTGTGACCAATCTATCAGATGAAAAACTTAATTAGCCTTGATTCATTAGATACATTGAAACTTTATCATATCTCACAGTGCTCACGTATCTCTTTCAGATTGAAATAGGGGTTGTATGTGGTTGAATTGATCGAAGAATCAGTAATAATGAACAGAATCCTCACTGACATTAAGAAAATGCCAAAGGATCTCCCAGGGCACATTCACTTTGTCAGTTTGTCTGTGTTTTGGCTCACAAAACTTTGGGGTGGGGTAGGAAAGATGTAGATATAGAAACCTTTAGGGAGGAAGAAAGCAGATATCTCCAAGGACTTGAATAAGACATGTATAGGGTAGTATCATTAAGGTGCACCAACTTGTTCTAGTTAATTCCTTATTTTATTTTGCTGAAAACCTATGAATCTCATAGAAAAATAGCATTTATTAATTGTGTAACAGCAAAATTAATTTACTCAACAGTAATTGTTATAATGAAGAGAACTTCAAGTGGTGGGTGGCCAATGCCATGAATTAAAAGATTGTGGATGGAGAAGCCAACTCTGAAACTGATACAAAGATCATGACTCTATGCACAGGACTATTATAGGTCAATTAACAGAAAAGACCAGTAACTTAACTGTCGATCTCCTTCAATATTTTCAGCTTTCTCAGCATGCTCCAGACCAGACAGTGTCCTCTGTTTATTGATCATACCTGATTCATTGAAGCATAAATAAATGAGATAGTTATTAATTTAGAGAAAGTTGGTGATGTTTGTAGTGACCATACCAATACTTTTTAGGTTCTTTTCACGCTTTGGTGTGGAACTGAAGTTCTTGTCCTGTGCAAGAAAAAACAAACACTATTAGTAGAAACATTGCTATAAGAGAGTTACAGTGATCAACAATAAAATGATGCTAAGAATAAGAATGTAAATGGTAAAGGTCTCAACAGACCTTAATAACTGGCTCAGCAACCTCACCGTATCCAAGAAGGCGTTGAGCATGCCAACCTTGCATTGCACGTGCTGCTGCATCCCTTCTTGCTCTACCTGAGCCTGGAGTCTGGTAAACAGCAGGCTGCAAAAGAAACTCATTATTTGATATCTACGAACAAAGGGTAGGTTGAAATGTTGTTACATGCTCCCAAATCTGTCCCAAATGCTCTTTTCTGTAAAATTTCAACTCTCCTTGCTTAACCAGCAGCAACAGACCACCTCTGATGATCCCTAGACAAGAGGTCTCACAGATTGAGGACTTTGGGAATTGGTGGCTTAGAAGTCAGAACA
Organism: Glycine tomentella; assembly: GCA_007407185.1. Lineage (NCBI taxonomy): Eukaryota > Viridiplantae > Streptophyta > Magnoliopsida > Fabales > Fabaceae > Glycine > Glycine tomentella. The sequence goes on from PYAF01003572.1 coordinate 772,609, forward strand.
TCCTTCCATATTTGATGGCACCACCAACATGGTTGTAATTTCAAGCATTGTTGGCAAATGTTTTGGTTTCTCCTTTACATTTTCTTAAATTACTTAGTATGATTAATATGATGATGTGAAGAATTTGAGAGACACAGACTAATGACTTATCCCCTATATGCTGCTAGCAATTGCCAATTACGTAGAAACTCTTAACCTATCATAGTGTTCCCCACTTTTCCTGTTTAAAATATAATATTCTGCATTCAGTTTTTCTCAAATATTCTACTCCCTTATAGCTTTTTTTTTTTTTTGTTACAAAACAGTTCTTCAGTTTTTTCTCTTTTAATATTGTGACTGTATGTTGCAAATTTTACCTATATAAATAAATACTTTAGATATTTTACTTAAAACGTAAGAAGATTGCTCCAGTACCTTGTTTTTTAAGCCATAAGGTTATTAATATTCAAGGTGAGTTGTCAATCATTTATTATTTAAGTCATTTAAATTGTCAAACATTTTACTAAGCCAACAACCAACAAATATTTGACAATTCACCTTGGTATAGTACCCATATAGGCAAACATATGCATATCTCAAACTTTTTTTTTTTAAAAAAAAATCCATGTTTACTTATTGGAACGGAATGGGACACACATGTATTTCTGCATGTTTTTAAGAATGTTATGATTTTTAAAACAAAAATAATCAAAGATAATTAAAATATTTGAAACTAAAAAGGTTCAGAAATCCTTAAATTTTCCATTTTGTCCTCACAGGAAGGAAATGCTGGGTAACTTGATTTCTAGCAAAAACTCCAGTCCTTATAGTTTCAATCCTTGAAGATTAGGAAGATGGTGATTTAGGATTTCCAGCAGTTGCTGAGCTTGATCAGTTGATAAAGTGGGGAAGTTCTCCTTTGTTATCAATCTGCTCTGTTCGATTACTGCACATTCATGGGTTTTTGTGAAATGTAGTCCTTCTAATAGATGAGAAAATACATAGTATCTTCCCTTATATTCTATTCCAATTGCATCTATGACTGTTTTTTTTTTTTTGGAAAAGGTATGCAACTGCAAAGGCATCACAATAGAAAATATTGCGTCTATGATAAGTTAGCTTTTGTTGATGGAAAACTTATGTGCCAAATTTTTTTGGTTTCTGTTTCTTCTCTATCATGGTACAGTTTAAAATTGATCATTGACAGCAATGATTAAAAATACCCCCATTGGTTTCCTTAATCTATCTACTTAATTGTACTCAACAAAAAACCTAGGACTCTATATTATTTTTTTTTTGTCTCACACACAACCATAAAAGCCCAATGTTAGCATTCTAGCAGCCATTTTGTTCAAAATTCAAATCCAGTGGCATTTTCTTACAACTCAACTTTTGTGTATAGCAACATAAGAGCATAACTAAAGAAAGAAGGAGCTTTATTCAAGTTCAAATGACAAAGGAAAACAATAGATATAATAAAAGTAATCTTCATGTGAGCATGAAATCAAGGAATAAAAGGGGAAAAAAAGAAAGAACATTATACAAACCTCTTTTTCCACATTTGAAGATTGATGGAATGATCCAACAGGGAGCTGTAGCTCCCCAATCTCTCTCTTATGCTTTTCATACTCTAAAAGTGCCTGCCGAAATTGAAAGTTCAGGAAAAAGGAAACCAGATCATACAAGTGGCTTAAAAAAGACAACAAAAGTAACACTTGAAAATGTTCAAGGCAGAAAAGCAGATAATAATGGCAAATCTAGGTTTTAGTTTCATTGGTATCCAGTCCTGTGACAAAGACAGCACACGCCATGGAAAGAAGTAGAAACAGCATACACACTTCCCTTCTTCTTTTACCTTTGAATATAGGAACATGAAATAGACATCAATTCAAGCTGAAAGCCTGATACTGACGCTCATCAGATATTTCAGAAAAAAATATTAGCTATCAACACTCAATTAGCTTGGGTTCATCTACCACCGACCCCAATTAGTTTGGGTTAAAGGTGTTGTTGATGTTAATGTTAATGTTGTATGGTATCAACACTCAACAGAAGTATAAGTTTACTCTAATATATCAATTATTACAATAACAAAGATGAAATCATTCAAATAATTAGAGATGAGTGCACTACCTTCTCATAAAAAATTCTAAATGTCCATGAGACTGTAGTGCAGGTCCTGTGAGAAAAAAAATCAATATAATAATGAGCAAAGGGATATATTTTAAAATGAATTGTTTAGAAAGAGTTTTTATTTTGACTTTTGCATTTTTCCTAAGTATGGGACACACATGATCTTAGTCCCCCTAATATTTTTTAAGCCAATCAAGTCCCCTTATTTTTAAAATTAAGCAAATGTGATCCATTTGTTAAGTTACCATCAAATTTTAACACTTTTAACATGGCAATGAAATTGCATATGTGGAAATCAATTTAATCATTTGATACTCAATATGCCACATAGGATTGAATATATAAAATATAAACAATTTACAAGATTAAAAAAAAAATGAAAGGAACTTAGATCAAATTAAACCTCATGAAACTCAAAACAGAAACAATTCTTTGGGTTTGCTAACAGTGAGAACAGAAACCAAAGACTCAATTTCTTAGAGTTCTCCCATGAGATTAGGAATAGGATATCTCACCACATAGTGAAAAAGGCATCTGACAAGGGGGACCATAACTTGCTTTTGGTGGGTGTAATCAATGGACCACAACTTGCTTATGGTTAATTTACAGTAATTTGGTACTGATTTGATTTGTTAAATGATCGATGGTATATGGTTAGTTTGGTGCCCTAGCATTTGGTCCCAATATATGTTCAGACTTCATAGTGGTTTATTGATATTTGGTTCCTTATATAGTTAACTAGCTACTGGTATCACATCAGCCACTTGATTTGTTATTTCATTCAACTCTCAAGATGAACAACCAAGTTTCAAAAACCCCAAAACCATTCACCAAGAAGCTAGTTTATATTTCCCAAATATAACCACACCTCCTCATTTGAGTTAGGCATCGTAATTATCTCTATATTCCAGACGGATCTTTTTTAGTTATTTTTCTCTTCATTTTTCCCCTCCTTCTTTCACCCTTCTTTTCTTTTGTCTTATTTTCCCTTTTTCTTTCCCCTTTTATTTTTTTCCAACTTCCTCGTATCAATCATTGGGTTCATTTACCACTGACCCCAATTAACTTGTGTTAAAGGTGCTGTTGATGTTGATAACCACACCTCCTTATTTGACATATTGCGATTGGTTATTAATCCAAATCAGCACAATGATTCGCCACTTTGCAAATCTGACAGCCACCACATCAGCTAACTCTATTAACAATTGGATGGCAACTTAACATGTGGACCATATTTGCTTAATTTTAAAATTAGGGGGACTTGATTGGCTCGGAAAACCTTAGGGGGACTAAAATCACATAGAGTCCAAACTAGGGGGATCAAAGAAGCAATTAAGCCTTTTATTTTTTAGAAACTAAATTATACATGTTAATAACAATCAGTTATAAGCCACTCGGCAAACTATAAAGAGTTTAACAGTGACAGTAAATAGCTTAAATATAGTATGATGAGATTATGAAGGCTTATTAAGAACTACAAAACAATAATATGTTTAGGCCTTACTTTGGGGGGTGGAAAGACTCTCCTACTTGCCGCCACAACTTGGATCCAGTTACCTACATATAATCAATCAATAAGATTCACTTATTGGTAATCAATAACTGACAAAGGGCCCAAAACATTTAGCACCAACTGAAATAAAACTTATGGATTTTGATGGAAATTATGTAATTATAGTAATAATTGTAAATATGGTAGAGTATATGTTATGTAATTATGTTAATTAGAGTTGAAAAATAAAACAATTCTGTAATAATAAAACATTTAGCACCAACTGTATATTCATGTAATTCTGACACAATTCATCATGTCTCTGATTCTCTTTCATCATGTCAAATAAACTAAACATGTAATGACACATTCTGTTCCAAAATTTATAAAATAAATTGCCTGGTAATCAAAATCAAGTTACAGGACAAAAAAAATAAAGAATCTGGGCCACGACCCTACTATAAGTAAAGTACAAGACCAAATCACATAGGCTGAAGCTGTTACGAGGTCTCCACAAGTCAGACAACAACTATTTGAAATTAGCCCTACCATATCTTTCAAAATTTAAAAGGGATTTATTAGATGAATGACAAATACTAAATGATAGGATCTTTGTAAAGTTGACAAGAGGACTGAGAACCAAGTTGAAAAATGCTTGACTTTCACGGCATAGGATCTCTTTGTGCTACAGCCTACAACTAGTCTCTGCAATCATTCGTGTAGCTCTGAGTATATCCACACTACCAAGGCCATCAAAGATAGGGAAAGCATAACTACAGTATATCTGAGCCTCTGAGGTATCAGCAAAGCCATCAAACATAAGGAAATCATGTGGATACCTCATCTGGACGTTTGCTAAAATGTTGAAATTTATATTCAGTGAAAACAACCCTTTTATCTTACAAAAGGCATGAATGGGATAGAACTATTTAGCAATAACATTAACAACAGTCTTGAGTTTGAAGTAAGATGGCCTATAGGCTTACAAAGAGATGAGCTGTTAATGATAACACAGAAGATTAATCCATACCACATCATAGCCGCCTAGTCTGATAACAGCTCTCCACAACCTGCAGCCCAAGGAAAAGTAAGGAATCCGCAATCAAAAGAGTTAGGTAACACATTCAAAATTAGAATCAAGGAGGAAGTCAGGCCCACTTAAACTAGCCTTAAAGGGATTACATCAATGCATCACAGGGGATATTATACGTACTTAAGGCAATTGAGTGGCTCTCCATAAAACTTAGGAGGCTTAAATTCCAAGGACCGCTCTCTGTAGAAAGTCTCAAGCTCTTTCATGAATGTTTCTCGATCCAGAGGCGTGCCATACTCATCATAATCAGTCATCTATGGGTTAATGTCAAGATAATCACAATCTAGAAAACAAGAACAACAACAAAATGCTGTGATATCTTTACTGGAAGTAAGTACCTGAGTATCATTTAGCACATTCTTCATTTCTCCGACGTTCTTTTCTTTAGGCTTTGGAGTGATCAGTTCCTGATGCGAAACGGTCTTAGCATCTTCAACTTCAAACTGATTATTGTTAATTACACTGGCTTCTGGCACATGAGCAGGACAAGAATCGCCGTTTTTGATATCATGACGCTGTTCGACCATGACTTGATCCTGTTGTAGCGGAGCAGGGGAATTGTGAGTAGGGGAAGAAGCAACACGTTGGCTTTGCAAAGCGGCATCAACAACATCCATATCAGCAATGCCACGGGAGTTATCCGTGGGTTTCTCACCATCGTCCATCTTACACTACACAACCACGTAAACATAAATTACTACATTATTAGCATAATCTCATGACTCATGGTGAAGAAGACGAAAATACTAGCCCTAAGCTAAAGTAGTGTGTAATAAATACGTGTCGATGGCGAAACAAACACGGCCACGGAAGTAGAAGCAGCGTACCTTAATCGGCGAAAATGTAGGGTTTGGGAATCGAGAATGGGACGAGGAATTGGGAAGAGCGGAGAGGAGTGTGTTTTGTTCCTATTTAAATATGAAATTTGAAAAGGAAAATGAATGAATGGAGCACAGAGTCTATTATACTAACTTAGTTATGATGAAAATTAAACGTGACAGCCACAATTGGCTCCAATATGATATAGCGGCTCCGGTGGCGGTGGGAGAGAAAGAGAATTATAGAAACTCCGCTTACCTTCACTTCACCTCCACCTTCCACTACCGCCTCGTTTCCTGCATGTCAAAATACTATCTTACCCCCTTTCTCCTTCTTTTCTTTCCTTCTTCCAACTCGTCTAGTCATACACGTATTTCATTTGTGCATGACATATTTTAAAAGCTATTTAAAAGAGAAAAGAATAACTATTTCTTTAAATTTATCTATTTTATAAATAAATATTTTAAATTTTATTTCACCACAATTTATTCTTAAATTTTATTTACTCTCATACTCAGCTTTAATTTCACTCTAATTAATCTTTAAATTTGATCTTTTCTACATATAATTTATTCGATTAAGTTGAGAGTTAAATTATTAATATAAAATCAACTTCAGTCATTTATAATTCATCTTAAATCTATTCATTCGTTAAATTTTTTATAAAACATTTTTTCTTATATGTAAGACCGGTATTAAATTATCACTATGTGTCATCATGTGACCAGCCATAGATTTTCCTCCTGGGCTTTTAGCCCTGCATTTAAAAACTAAAACAAAATAAAAATGTTCATCCTAAAATATAAAACTTGCTCTTTCTCATTCTCGTTGATAAATCGAGTTTATATATATATATATATATATATATATATTTAGTTAGTTAGTTAGTTAATTAGTTAGTCGTGTTACTTTTTAAGTTCAATTGACTATTATAATAATGGCATTCCTAAAATAATTAATTGGTCAATTAATAAAGTGAAATATTATAATAACGATATTCCTGATTTGTTTGTCTGTAATAATAAGCAAGTAAATTTGTCACTTAATAAGAAAATCACACATAATGATGAAATCTGTCATTACGAGTACACTTGTCTCTTGACCTAATTTTTGTAAAATTTTAAAAAAGAGGGAGCGGTAAGAAAAGACAATGCGAATAGCATAGACCTGATTAGAATAATAAAGCTCAAATAGTAGGGCCTTGACGGCCTGCATTTCGAACGCAGGCCCGGAAACTGGTGCTTATCATTGGGTTGTGGTCTCACAGCTAGAAATGGGCAAGTTAAGCTTTCGCTATCGAACAAAAACTAAAATACTTAGATTTGTAATACAAAATCACTTAAATTATAATCAAATCACGTTTTCAGAATAATATTTTAAAAATATTGAAAATTTATAATATATTTCTATGTGTTATCAATTTTTTCGTAAATGATATGTTTCTTAAAAAGATAATTTTCAAACATAAACTCGAACTACTTTATTTACTTGATATAAACTTTTTTAAGAGTTAGTTTTTTTTAAAAAAAAAGTTTAGACTCTTCTAAAATTTTATTTAAAAGAATATACTTTATTAAGATATTTTAAATAAGTTAATAAATATATCTTCAAAACTAAAAAAAATATATCACAACAGTTATAATATTACTATATTTTATAAAAAAGAATATTATTATATTTACTTAAATAGAACAGTCAATTAAATTTAAAAACTCTTAAAATAATATAAAATCTAACCATTTTTAAGTATATGGATTTTTTTTAAAAATAATTGCTGAGTAATGTCAAAAGAATATTAGTTAAATAAATAATAAATATTTTTTATATTAAAAGACATGATACAATGTATTAATAACCTTAACTAAATTAAATTTGATTAAGAAATAAATTTAAATTTCCCTTAACAGGTGAGCAAAGAACCTTGAAAAGCAATGCAACATTGAAAGAATACAGGAAGTAAAAAACTAGGTAGACAAATTAGATGATCGACGAAGCTGGAAGGCTTGATTATACGAAAATATCAGTTGTTGCTTTAGTCCGACGAAATAGCCAATTAGTCTCATACTTGCATATGACGTATCAATTTTTCCTTTTACTAACGTAGTCAATCAATCTAACAATTGCATGCTTGTGTAAAAGTTGACAACATTCTCATTTTGATTCAAAATTTTTTTTTAGATACCAGTGAGGTTTGAATTGAATCAGAAGCGAATCCAGTTCGCATCACCGAAGTGTAAAAATAGTTACCATGCGTGCGGACTGAGATCCCAATAGTTAATTCAAATTTATTAAAAATTATAAAATAGTGATTCTGACTCATTAAATAAGAAAGTAAACACACAAAATTATGATTTTCAATGATTTTTGAAAATAATAAAATGTATGTTTAAAAAGGTTAAATAAAAAGTATATTAATGTTATTTCTCATTTAACACATTTTTTAAAATAATAAAAATATATGTTCAAAAACTTAAGACCAGCGTAATCCATGACAATCATTTCTTCTTGTCGATTGTCATTCACATATGATCCATGGTGAGACGCCGTTTAATGTGGACAGCACGCAGCAGAACATCTTTGATTTCTCGAAGGAGAAGAATATATTGTTCATAATCAGTTCATCACCACCCATAACTTTATGGCAGCACCTACATGCATGTTACATTTAAGTTTTAATTCTTATAAAGTAAGAAGTCATTATAAAATGAATATAGAATTTTAATTATTAGTTAAAAATTAAGTTATATATATATATATATAACAAAATATGAATTAAAATATCAATCATTAATTTCTTAGCTTATAGTTAAAAAAAATACTTTGCCATTCCACCCAGGTTGAACTCGGATAAATATAATTCCAACTGTAACGTTTAATTCTCATTGTTATCTCAAAACTTTCAATTGTACTACTACTTTCACTAAATCCTTTCATCTAATCAATTTCTTTATAGTACATGAAAAATGAGAGTGTTAGGTACCTAGCTAATGATATTTCATTTTCTTAGGCTAAATTGATGTCACATGCATGTATGTGGTACTTAACTACTAAAAAAGAGTCTTATAAAAAAATTACTGGAAAAGAGAAAAAATGATTGGCACCACATAAACATATATGGCAACGCAATACCAAATACAAAGAATCCAAGGCCAGAATGTGAGTTTCGCGCAGATCCACGCGGAAATTGATCGATGTGAGACCTGCTACAGTACCTCAGCAAATACAATATTGACACATCAAGTCACACCAACAGGCAACAGTGACTCGCATATGATGATACAAACTTTTCTCAAAAGTGATCTACGATATTCTCTAGCTTCATAATCATATCCGACAAAGTTATATTTTAATTATATGCATGATTCTAGTTGATTCGGTGGAATTTCATCTCGCAATAACTTGAAGGCGTTAATATTTTCCTGGAAAAGGCTGATAAGCTACACATCTAGGCAGTGGCAGAGGTACGCACATAATATCACAAAAATTCATTTGAAAGTGATCATCAATTATCAAAGGGAGTTGCGTACCACATTTTTTGTTTAAGGCTGTTATAGCCCCAAAACTGGTCCACCCATTACTCAACCAGATGATAACAGCACCAGAAATGCCTTCTTTTCCACCACCACTATTGGTAGCCGTACGTGCCACATGCCCAAAAAGAGAAGTTAGACCCAAACGTAAATGAGATTCTCTTGCTCTAATGTACCAAGAAAGAGCCAAAGAAGTCACAACACTGATACGTTGGAGTGAAAATCTTTGATCCTCACACGTATGTTGTTGTATAATGGGTTTTTGGTCCCTCTGCCTGCAGAGTCCAAGTGTCAGCTTCTTAATTATAACCGCAATGAATAGTATGATGGGATGCCATACTGCAATATCTCCATCGTCCCTACTAAAGTTTTGGGAAATTCGTTAGCTTGGGTTTCAAATGATCGTGGCGAGCATGATGATCGATGATATATATAATATTTATATTTGATAACACTTGTTGAAATTAAAAAAAAAATAAAAGGGATGCACCAATATATTTTATATCACATATTGGTATAGTTATGAAGTTCAAAAAACTTTTTGCTTACTTGTGTGCATATGGGATGCTGCAGGTAGCGAGAAATTATATATCCTTCACAAAAACAATTGTCATGCGGAGCAGTTTTAAAGGCATTCAAAGATGGCTAAGTCTGCCATGGAAAACCATCGACAGAATTTTATCAATTTCAATCATCTCAATATTTCTTGTTTCTTCATTAACACAGTCCATGACGCATCAAGTATATCAAGAAAGTTTTTTTTTTCTTCTAACTCTGAAATACCGTTTCGCTTTAATATTTTGTTTGCATGCATATAGTCAATATAAAAAAATTACAGCATCAAGTATCACTTGATAGGAAAATAAATCAGTGCAATGTTTGGAATATATATATATATATATTGAGAAAATTTAATACTTTTATTTCTAAAGTAATAATAAAATTTTCTTTTTACATTTTTTTGATGAAAAATCTTTCTTTATTTTGTGTATATTAAAATTCACAAAAAATTGTACACTCTAAATTTTTATCCCAACTTAGTTTTAATCTTTGGACAAAGTGCATCTTGCATTGTGATGATTAATTATTATCGAAAACAAATTATTAAGCCCACACGAGTATTATCAATGTATTAATTTTAATGTAATTTGATTTCTTTTACTAACTCCCAGTCCAGAACACTGCAGCAGCCTGAAGCCAGCAGTCATCTAATTTTCTCATCATTCTTCCTGGCAAGAGGATAATTTTTTTAAATAAATATTTAAAGCAAAAGAAATAAAAGATATATTAATATAAATTTAATGAGATAATTTAATTTATTTTATAAATATTATATAATTCTTTTAATTTGAAAAAGAAATCCCTCTAAAATTCAACTTTCAAACATATTATGGTTTATTATCTTTAAAGTGTCATAACAAATATAATTAGAGTGTTTTATCTAAATTTTTTACCATTAAATATAATTAGACTGTTAAAACATGTGTTATGGATCGACTTATGGTATGTAAAATTTGTTACAAAAATAAACCATACAGACACTAGCTTGTTTTTACGTAAGAATGTATCTATTATCTATATCTCTTAGCTATGGTACTAAATCTATAGTGAACAGTCCATGTCATGAGTCACTTACATCACATCACTAATTTGTACCAAGCAGGGAGTGACCTGTTTCATTCTTGATTTCTCATAGTGTCTCTAATCATGTCAGAGGAGCTTTGGTCTCTCTCCGAGCTGTGTTCTTGTTAAATTGTTTAATTTATAACCCTCAAACTAAAATGAATGCTAGACTCCTCATAGTCTTTTTCTAATATGACCCTTAATAAATTAAATCAACTCGATATTAGTTTTAAGACTTAAGACATTAATTAACTCGATATTAGTTTAAAAGAAACACTAGCAACACATCATTTAATACATATTTTTCAACATTCTCTCAAATTTCATTGACTAAAATGTATGTGGGTCTGAAATGAACTCACTCATGATTTATACATTTCAATAAATTTTAATTAATAAGAGACAGTACAAAAAAAGAAGTATTGTTAACACTCCTCTAAATGGATTGAGCACCTATAAGGTGTAATACAAGTGACTAATATAAATTGGACATTTTAGGAATATGATCGGAGTATGTTACTGACCCTCTTCTTTTAACCTTACCCTTTTTTCTTTTACTGTTCGATAGATTTTCTTCTTTATTGTCTTTTTTTTTTTTCTTGTTGGGTTATTTGACCCCGCGCTTTAATTAGAAAGAAAATGATGTAAACCTTGACGACATGTATTATGAGAAGTTTGCTACCTATGGTGGGAACCGTCCAGCATACGTCCACCAAAGTGAAAATAAAAGATTTAAACGCAGATGTGGACACGCACCTTAAAGTTAACATACATAACCACGTGGACTATCTTATTTTAATGTCGAAATTATTAAATTTATGTGTATATATTTTATTACACACATATTCCAACTATAATTTGATAATGAATATCGCCATATATCATGAACTGAATTTGGCCCATATTTGTGCATATCGCACAGCTATTTCTCTTTTTGTTTTCACATTAATAGTTGATCACTTTCCTTCCCATATATTTTTTTTTTCTTTTCACCAAAATATAGTATATAGATTGCAGCAACCTGAACGAGGCATATCGTGTACATGGTCTATCCTCGGAATTGATATTCTTGCTGCATGCATATGCAGCTTCTTTTTTTTTTTTTTTTTAACTCAGAAAATATAACTTTTCTATGACTAACGACTGAACAAGTTAAATAAAAGAAACTTAAATAATTGATAAAAGATTTATATAGATACACCATTTGCAAAGTTGAATAATTATCTTTAAAGAAAAAACAAAGTTGCCCAGAGCCCTCCACTTTACCAGCTGGAGGAGATCAATGGCATACAGCTCAACCTTTACAACTACTGTATATGCAAATAATTTATTATAAGAAAATAATATAATTAAACTGTTCCGCTAATTTTTATGTATTTTGTAAAAGGATTAGACAAAAAAAAAGAGGAAAATAGACACAAAAAATATATATTAAGCATTAAATAGTTGGTTTAAAAGATATATAAACTATTTTTATTATACTAAATTTATAGATTTAATTACGTATAGTATAATATGAAGAAATTTTAATTAAGTGGAATTTTATCCATATTTATAAACTACGTAACTGTCAAAGATAATATGAAGAACTGTGCCATATGCATGAGCTATTATTGTGGGGAGAGAGAGGGAGAAACAGAGAGAGCGTGTTGTCTTAATCAGAAATATAATTTCCACTCGTAAACTTCAACAGATTGAAGAAGATCGAGTAGATGCATGAGCATGGCATATGATGAACCGAACATCTTTGTTGAAATAGCCGTACGTTAGGCAATAGCGCTATCTAGGCTGGACTGGACCGGACCGACAATGAACCGGCCATGCATTGAGAGCATTAAGCCAAGCACTGCTCAATTCAGTTGGCATTCATCAATTGTGACGTCACTACTATTTGTCATTTTTTCAGGCCACAACAAAGGCCAATTTTTTCAGGCTTCTTTCTCACTGGTATTTTTTTTTTAAGACAAACGTAAGCATCTCTTTCATGGGGGAATTTGAACATTAATCCGTTATACTCTAAGAAGTATTATTTTTTTATAATAATCGTATTGAGATTTGAATTTAAAATATCATGTATATTACTCTAAAACCTCTCACTAGACTGACCCTAGTGGTTCAAATAAATAACTTAAAAATTTATCAGATTACTTTTGGTTAAAACAGAATTTTAGTCTCCTATTTAATTATATTTTAGATTTTAGTTTAATTCTTTAAGTTTAAAAGGTTTTATTTTTGTCTCTCAATTTTTTTTATTAAATCAAATTGATTCGTCCATTAGTTTATGACATTAATTTGTCAACTTAATTGATAACATGTGATAAAGGGTAAAAAATATCACATCAATCAAAATTGACATTATTTGTGTAGGAAACTAACGTATACTAATTTGGTATAACAAGAATATTACAAGAGACTCAAGTGAAATGTTTAAAATTTAAGAGACAAAACTGAAATCTAAGGCCCTGTTAGGTTGTTTTTATGTTTGAGTTTCAAAAACAATAATCATTTTTTAGTTTTAGTTTTAAAAAAAATTAAAAATAGATTTTAAAATATGATTAATTTCAAATAATAATGATGATGTCAGCAATATAATATAGTGACAATCCCCTCAAATAGACCCTAAAATATAGATTAAGGACTAGGGATCCAATTATAAATTATAAGATATTATTTTGGGTTGAATATGTTTTTGGTTTTTATAAATTATATGTAAAGGACTAGTGATATTTACATATTATCCGTATAATTGAATGATATTATATATAGGTTTGACAACTTATTTAAACTTGTATTTAAAATTTAAATATGGATTTATTATGTATACTTTAAAACTCTTTAAATTTCAAAATTGCTGGTTTAATTATTTCAAAAGAATAAAAGTAAATGATGGGCGTACTCGTGGCTAATGAGACTGGCCTACGACAAATTTAGGCAACCCCATTAGTTATTGTCGCAAATTTTGATTAAGTGGTAAGATAAGCCTTACAATGACGACGTTTCTGAGAGAGAGTAGAGGTTTCACTCTTTCAACTATACATGCGGGAGGGACACCGCACCGCGGTCTAAGGTCCTGTGCTTTCCTCTATATAAGCACGCACGCATCTATCTATCTATCCCTGCATAATTTTACTACCTCACCTCCACCATTGCTTCTTATTATACATCACATCTATTCTATGGCCACTGAAATATTATAGACTGCGTACTCATTCATAACATATCAGCTTTACGTGTTTCTGATATATATTTGCCTCTTAGTGGGTCGATATTAATTGCAGATCATGGCTGAGGGCAAAACAGCAACTCAAAAATCTCTTCAGGATTTTGATCCTCAAAAGACACCCAGAAGGAACAAGTATGCTTTCGCCTGCGCCATTTTGGCTTCCATGACTTCCATATTACTTGGCTATGGTGAGTACGTGTTAATTATCATAACTACACGTGGATCGACCTGCATAGCTAGGTTTAAGGTTTTGTTTTCTCTTTTTCTGCACCAAGTCCTATACTACATGCTATTTCAACTGATAAAAATAGGTTGCTTCCCTTTTCGTTGTAGTATGTCGAAATAAAAAGGAGACATTTCTTCTTCGGGAAGTTAATAATAAAATATAATATATATATATATATATATATATATATGTGTGTGTGTGTGTGTGTGTGTGCGAGTGTAAAGAACAATATTATTGAGCTTCCTGTCACAAAAAAATTATTTCACTGCAAGAATATTGCATATCCACAATCAACATAACATATTACATGATTTGATATTATGTTATATACTTGATTACAGATGTTGGGGTGATGAGTGGAGCGATTATATATATAAAGAGAGACTTGAAATTGACGGACGTACAAATCGAGATCCTGGTAGGTATCATCAACCTTTACTCTCTGATAGGTTCATGCCTCGCCGGCAGAACCTCCGACTGGATCGGTCGGCGTTACACGATCGTCCTTGCCGGAGGCATTTTCTTCGCCGGAGCCATCCTCATGGGAATATCCCCGAACTATCCCTTTCTAATGTTCGCGCGGTTCATCGCCGGTGTCGGCATCGGTTATGCCCTCATGATCGCCCCCGTCTACACCACCGAAGTCTCCCCTCCTTCCTGTCGTGGCTTCCTCACCTCCTTCCCCGAGGTACCTACCCCTACCTACACTACTCTCAAGACTCATTACAAAACTCACTTAATTTATGATATTGAATTCAGGTATTCATAAATGGAGGGATATTACTAGGATACATATCAAACTACGGATTTTCAAAGCTGTCACTTCACCTGGGATGGAGGATGATGCTGGGAGTTGGGGCGGTTCCTTCAGTGATCCTAGCGCTGGGAGTGTTAGCCATGCCAGAGTCGCCACGCTGGCTCGTGATGCGAGGTAGGCTCGGCGAAGCCACCAAAGTCCTCAACAAAACCTCCGACTCCAAAGAAGAGGCTCAGCAGAGGCTAGCCGATATCAAAGCTGCCGCTGGCATCCCCGAGAGTTGCACCGACGACGTCGTTCAAGTAACCAACCGAAACCACGGCGGCGGTGTATGGAAAGAGTTATTCCTTTACCCTACACCCGCGGTGCGCCACATCCTCATAGCCGCTCTGGGGATTCATTTCTTTCAGCAGGCTTCCGGAATAGACGCCGTCGTTTTGTACAGCCCCGAGATTTTCAAGAAGGCTGGGCTCGAATCCGATGGGGAACAGCTTCTCGCAACCGTGGCGGTTGGATTCGCGAAAACCGTTTTCATCTTAGTGGCTACTTTTTTGTTGGATCGGGTCGGGCGTCGCCCGTTGTTGTTGACAAGTGTTGCCGGAATGGTGTTTTCGCTTCTCACGCTCGGGGTGAGTCTCACCATCATTGACCACTCAAGCGCCGTGCTCAAGTGGGCCATTGGGTTGAGCATAGGCATGGTTTTGTCCTACGTTTCCACGTTCTCCGTTGGAGCTGGTCCCATCACGTGGGTGTATAGCTCCGAGATCTTCCCTTTAAGGCTGCGCGCGCAGGGTGCGGCTATGGGAGTTGTGGTGAATAGGGTCACTAGTGGGGTCATCTCAATGACGTTCCTGTCCCTCTCTAATAAGATCACTATTGGTGGGGCATTCTTCCTCTTTGGGGGAATCGCAATGTGTGGATGGATCTTCTTCTATACCATGCTCCCCGAAACACAGGGCAAGACCCTTGAGGAAATGGAAGGCTCCTTTGGTAAATTCGCGTCATGGTCCAAGAGTAAGGACGGTGAGAACAGAGAGATCCAATTAGCAAATTAGGGACCCATGATCGTGCTTAATACTTTTGAGCCAATATAATGGTGAGTAACTGTGTACGTACGTCTTCAGATTATATTAGCTTTCTTAGTAGTAACAAGTCTAGTATGCGACGCAAAATTATAGTACTACTTCTTTTCATGAATGAGGAGGAGAGACGGGTAATAAGTGTGGTAAGCTATTCGAAAACTACATTCTTAATGTAACCTTTCCTTTTTTTTTACCGTGGATATTATTTGATCATTTGATGTAATCTTATTACCTACTCGGCTACTTTCTTCAAAATTAAATTTAAACAAAAAATATATATATTTTAAGTCTCTTAAAATAAGATACGGAGTAATATCTATTTTTAGTCTACATAGACTAATGGTGTCGCGGCCACACCATGTTTAAAAGAGATTAAACTGAAATTTTGTATATTTAAAGCAATAAAAGTTAAACTTTTACATATTCAAAAGGAATATTATCCTATTACCAAAAAAAAAAGAAGGAATATTATCCTACTAAGAGAAAACATTCCAAGAAATTAAAATTAAAGTTTTACATATTAAGAGAGACAAACCAAATTTTTACATACTTAAGACAAATCAAATCAAATTTTTTATTTATTCGGAGAAAAAAGAAATTGTAAGAAATATTATCTTTAAGACGCTGCAGCATCTAAACGGGCAAAACCACATTCTAACATATTAATTTGCGAAATAGGTACATATTTGACTGCATGTGAATTGAATCAATTAATATATCGTCAGTCATCAGTCGCTATGGGTTAAATACACTTTCACGATTTTAGGGTACATTCTGGTAATGAGAAGGATTTTAGGGAACATTCTGGTAAGGAAAAAGGATCCAAACCCACCACCATTTCTCTAGTTTAGTTTGGTAAAAAAAAAAAAAAAACCTAGAGGCATTTTTAACGAATAATGATAAGTAACTGTAGTCTAGAGAGGGTAATGATAAGTAACTGGTAAAAATTTGGTTTGTCTTTCTTAATAGCTTGTACCTATCACCTCAATGAATGGTATTTACCATTAATAAATAAGATTACAGAGCTGTATTTTTACATTACGAGGAACCCCCCAAAATTTTTTAAAGAACTTTTGAATCTTCATTCGCCATTTACTACTATTCCCTCCTCAATACTATAACGGTGAAAATTCCTCAAAAAATCAAAGCATAAGACAACAATGAATGTAAAATTACAAGCAACAATGTACATGTTAGGTAAGCTCTATATTATCTCACTTCTCGATGCCTTGCTGCAGATACTGTATCAAGTCATAGCCAGCAGTGGTCCACTTATTATAAGCATCTTTACAAACATGGGTCATGAAATTGGCTGCTTCACGCTCACTCATCTCCGGATGAAATCTCTTCCGAAGATTGCCAATCGGGTCACCCCTGCTGAAGCAAGGTAACCCACTGTCTAGCATTAATGACACAGTAGTGATGATCCCATCCATTCGTCGACGGGCAGCAAGGTACCCCTTCACGCACAAACTACATGTACAATAAAAAGTGAAAGAACGCTGAGTTTTATATGACATCCAGGAAAAAAAAAAAAAGTTTGTGATTACTACCTTAAAAATTGGTTCCATGTATCACTCTTCATTACACCAGATGGATCTAGTAATTGTGTCATCTCATGGCTCAGCTTAAAATGAGCACTTTCAAAACGCATATTCCCACCCGGAGAAGTTTCTAGGATGAAACCAAAGTCAATATGAACAAGCCTCCCAACACTGCATCAGCATGCTTATTAGTGATGCCATTTATCGGACCATAAAGCAGAAGAGGGCAGGGGGACTAAAGATCGCATATAAATTGAACAAAGGGAGCCAAATAATGAGGATGTTGAAATGCTTCATAGGCATCTAAAGCTAAATTCAGATCCGCTAGCAATAATAACTGACTTGCTGACAAAGTAATGGAAGAAAAACAAAAATCTTACTTATCAAAGAGAAGGTTCCCATTGTGCCTATCCTTTGGTTGAAGCAAAAGACTAGCAACAGCATAACCAGCACTGCTAATGATAAAGTTCTGGCGTGCAGCCTCAAAACTGGCAGACCCAACAGGTCCATAGTCTTGCTGAAATATCTCAAACAAACCTCCATCAGTTGTTTCCCCCATCTGACTTCTACTGCGCGTATTTGGCACAACCTGGAAAATGTGAAAAATAAAAAAATTACAAATCCACAAACAATTACCCATATATGACACAAGTAATTACCATTGAATCTTATTCCCAAGGAAACTGATAGGAAGTCATTTGATATTGTTTTAGAAATACAAGGCCAAAAAATAAGTTATAGTATAAAATAATAACAAGGAAACTGATTGGAAGTCATTAGAAGTTTATATAATAATAATAATAACAGAACCTTTTGACCTAACCCTTATAGTATAGAATTAGCATCATAAACCGTCATACGCATGTTGCAGCAGAGGTACCCAACAAAATCAACCAAATTCTGTGCTATGGGCATGTTTGGGTAAGCATATCCAGAAACACTTCTAGAAGAAAAGAATAAGAAAAACTAAATAAAATTTTCCATAAGCTAATGTATAAAAGCTCTCTCATGTTTGATAAAAAGATTTTACATGTGATTCAACTTGTTTGTGTCCTAGGATATCATAAAACTTGTGTTTAACATGAGAGTTTGATAACCATGACAGTTCCATGTCCTAGACTGAGAATCCAATTGCTCAAAAAGAAATACATTGCTCAAAATTACACTTCCAAGTACTACCATAATTTGGCAGTTATCACTGCACTGGCATTTTTCATTCTCATCAAGAAAATACTGACAGATGAGCCACAAAATTTTCACGATGTTATATCATACTGGGAATAAACTCACCTCTATTATACCTCTTTCAGGACCAGTAGGCAGTACACCATAAGGAAATAGATAAAGATTTAAGCCAACGGCTTCAAATAAATCTCTAAGTAGTGCTATTACTTGAAGGGCAAGAACATCTTGTCTACAGTCATCTCCAACCTTAAATGCAAGAGAACAGTCAGCCCAAGAATGACAAAACAAAAGCATAAATTAAGCACAATTGACAAGAAGCAAGAAAATAAACATGCTGCAAAAAAGAAATAGTTTATCTATCACTAGCCATACTCCAAACATATCAGTAATCTTTATTTGGTCCATATTTCATTTGAAACTATCTGTAGCCATCTAACAACCCACACACACAAAAAGGAAAAAACTAAAGTATATTTTAAGAGAATATACATATATAACTGGAGTAAAATTGAGCTGTATTAAAAATATATTTAAAGAGGGCTAATTTGCTAAGCCCCAATAGCATAATCTTCAGCAGTTTTCTTGACATGATAACAGGATATCATCATAAATACAACCCAGCTAACCTTGAAAATGCAAGCTTGTGGCTTTACATCATTCTCGTCCCCATCTCGATCAATTACATTAAAAGTTATCATGATTGGGACTTTTGCGGCTGATTGTAAGGGAATACCACTATCTACTCGAATACCCCTAACAAGCTTGTTAGGAGCTGTCGGTAAATAAAGGTCCTCACCGTCCATTTCAATTTTCTCCAACTCCCTACCACATATGGTAAAAATAAACATTAACTTCTATCAAAAACACATTGAAAATTTAACATAAAAATAAGCCTTCAGACATCTGGCCAGTACCTCCGGATACCAGCTCGGCGTTCTTCTTTAGGGAGTGGAAACAGCACACCAGAGATGGATGTAACTTTGTCAAAGAAATCAAACTCTCTTTTAAATATGTCAAGTGCCTTTGGATTAAAACCGTCAATTATACGCTGCCTTACAGCTGGCAGCAGTTCTAGAAATGAACCATTCTGAAATAAAAATACAGAGATAAAAACTATATAAAGTATGATTTGAAAAGAAAAAAAAGATTCTATAATGAAAACAAAGAATTCACTTTGAATATATTAATATTCATATTAAAGAGTACTAGCAACCCATTCTCTAATACACACTTAACTATAGGCTGAAATTTATTGGAAACTACAAAATCATGAGTGAGGTTCATTAAACTAGGAATGGTGTGGGACTCACATGATTGTTGTGATTTCCAATAAGTTTCAATCAATAATAAAGAGTGTGTTTGAAAGAGTGTTAAAGAGTGTGTTGCTAATATTTCTCAGTTATATTTTCAGTTTTTCACAAAGTACTGAAAGTAGTGCAACATATTTGAATGCTAGTTTCAAAGAGTAAAGACAAAACTAGAAAAATGTATCTGCAAATTGAGGAACTTAAATGTAATCTGAGCAAATGGGCCATCTTGATGGTAAACTCAAGATAGTGTTTTCTCATTGCATATTCTAACACCTGACACACATAAATCCTAACACTTGATGTGGACTTGAGTTTAAAATTCATGCCATTTTCATCAGTATATGATAGCAATAACTGATTAACTATTAACTACACTAGTTAACTATACTAGATATACAGGAACTTTCTTTTGGCATACCTTCCCACTGTTTGGGTCTTTTCCTGTCTCAGGTACAGTCTCACCCTGCCAAAAATAAAATCAGTGTTTAACCACTTATTAAATAAAAAAACAATTAACTTGTAATGAATGCATATATTGACAAAGGGAGCATAATCTACAGGTAAGAAAAACACAATTATAAATAAGAATAAATTGTATAACAAGTAAAAAATAACAATCACAAGTTATACCTGCAAATGCCAGATAAGAATATGGGCAAATATGTCACTTCTTTGAGCAGCTCTAAGCAAATACCCTTCAACCAATTTCTGTAAAAATTAATGTATGCAATTGGTCACTAAGACAAAACACATTGAAAGTCATTATTGGACTGATGTTATTTACACTTTTACATCAATAATTGTTTATTAGAGATTAACTTGAGAAAATGTTCAATTTAAAAAACTTCAAGAAAAGGTTGGAAATTTTCATTTGTGAAATGTCTGAGCTGAAGATGTTACACTCAATGGGATCTTTTATGATGTCAAAATACTTTATATGAAAAGAAATTGGAGAATGGACCAAAAAAATTCAGACAACAATGCGTAATGAGATTCAACAGGGTGAAAAACATTAATATATTGACATATTTTTGTTTGAGCACCCATGATCTTCTCAAAATCTCAATGTGATCACAACTTTTAAAACACAAGGATTATTTATGCTGTAGAAATGGTGAAAGAAAAAAGGTAAAATCAGGTTTTACATGACCATTGACAAACAGTAGGAGGAAAGCACATACTAAGGGGGATAAACCATGATATTAAATTTCAATAGATATCTAACCCCTTCATCATGTCGCAACGACTGCACCAGCTGTGGCATGAAAAAAGTTACTCGTTCAGGAGGATAGGATTCCAGAACCCTTAGAATGTATGCCATGACCCGTGGATGACCCTTGTATGCAGGAGAAAGAAACTCTAGAGCTTGTGTAATAGAACAAGGAGCCCAATGAGGCAATTGTTGCAAGAGCACTGAATTATCATCAACTGCCTTTGGGGTGATAAAGTAAGGTAATGCTTCTGGTATGTTGCGCACATCCACTATATTTGCCTGTAAAGCAAAGGTATTGTCCCATATTTTACAAGATAATGAATTTAGACGAGTTAATGAGAGAGAGCAGCAAGAACCACAGGAATGAAAAAATAAAAATTAATGTGTGTGTGCGTGGGTATAGAATTATCGGGCATGACAGAAAATAACTCAGGTAAGGATGATTATATGTCCTCCTTGAACACAGAATATTGCTTTTGAACAATAACTATATAACTGAAAGTTCTTATTAGAATTTAAAGTGTATGAAATTTCAGTTCAGGACAACCTGTTCAACAGCATCATATTAAGCAACAAATGTATTTGTTTACTTTAAGTTTCAATTTCCCATCTTCATCCAACCCGAATGTGTAACTAAAAATGCTTGTGAATAAGCCAAAATTTGTTGCAGCAGCTAGATATAAGATCAGACATAAAATGAAATATTTTTGCCCTGTAAAATATTAGTTTTTTTTATCATCAGCCAACACATTTCCTTTCTCTATTCCTTGCCTTCAAGATACACAACACAACATATACTAGCATCAAGAAAGCATAAGCTACAAATCAAATCATCTCTATTTTGGTCTACTTTTCATTTCGGTGCAGATTGTATGCTCCATAACCTTGCTAGATAACCTTATTGTTGGTTACTGATATTAGTAAGTTGTTGCTTTATATAATGTGACATTTTTAATCTTTGGAATATTTTAGAGAAATTATTATGTACTGGTACTGGGTTGTATTTGGGCTTTGGTTTTGTGTTATTTCAGTTTATAGAGAAATAAAACAATTCATACGCTACCATGGCACCATCCAAAAGTAAAGCAAGCTTATAGGTCGCGTTGGGCCATTACATGGTATTTGAGCCTTTGTGACCTAATGGTCAAGTGTTTGATCCTTGGCACCATGCCACCAGCATTCTTCATTAATTAAATAATTCCAACACGAGGTAAAGTAGACCTGTGCCTTGTACATCCTTAAACACTAATGGGCTCTTGTATGAGGTGGTTTATTAGATGATAAAACCAGTTGTGTTCTTCCTCCGAACAGCTTAAGCTTTTCAGGTTGAATTGATCCCCAATGTAGGTATTACAGTATTTAGTTTTAGTGGCTGATAGACTTCTTAATGTGATTAGCAACCAACCCCAATTAAGAGTGTTTACATTATGAGAAATAATGATAGGCCCAAGGAATCAAGTGGGCCAGCCTCTGCTAGTTAGACCTTGTTAGTTAAAGTTGCTAGAGAAGTTTTAATTGTTAGCTAGTTAGCTCCATAACTGCAGTAGCAGAGGTAGGATATAAATAGAGGAAGATAATGTAAGTGTCTAAGTGAAGGCAGTTAGTCGGTCAATTAGTTTCCCTATGCAATAGTAGTAGTCCATATCCTTGTGTGAATAGGATATTCATGGGAGGTCAATCTAAACACTTGTAATGCTTTCTTTCGATAGAATGATCAGCTTATGAATGCTGGCAACAAATTGCTTTATTTGCAGCTGTGCAATGCAACCAAACTCTATGTGGTTCCTAGGTTTGTTGTCAGTACTATGGTTTTTTTACTTCACACCACCCAGACCTGACTTATTTGGCACTAGACAGAATATCATTCAAAACCGTAGTTGCCACACCTCAAGTTTCTCTATCAATACCAAAAACCTTTTGCAGAAGGTACTTTTACACTTCATGCCCAAAACCAATTGATCCCTCCTTAAACCACATTATATTACTTTAAGACACCTCTTGTAATTACCATCTCACCATAACCCTCCAATCCTACATTTTCTACCATAAATCCAAACCTAACCTTCCACTGTCTGACAAGAGAACGTAGAGAACAGTATTTGCTAAAAACATTTAAATTTTAACTTATTAAAACAATTCTCATTTTGCAGACACTCAACGGACTAGGACTTCCGGTTCACAACTTTATTATTGAAAAAGCAAGAAGAAAAACCTTACCTGTACAAGCTGAGTTACTTCAGTTTTTACAAATGCATTGGTTGGGAACCTTGAGGCCAAGGATAAAGCAAGCCTAGGATCCACAGAGAAGGCAGTCCTAGTATATTCTATCCATTTATCTGCACTAATCTTGGGTCGGGAACTACTTTCCCTGAAAATACATACCACATGTTTGAAAGCTTAGTACAAGAAAAACAAAACATATAATGAAATCACAGTGGTCAGAAACAGATATTTATACTTTGTGTTAGTCGGCTGGGCCCAGACGTCAAGCCTATCAGCCTCATGCTGGCATAGCATTAAAAGTAGCTGCCTCCGTTTTTCTCTTCCTACAGCATAGTTCTCCATTTGACCCCAAACAGGATGATAGTGACCACTCTATCACAAATGTAGAAATTAGGATTAAGATATTTTTAAGTCCATTGGGAATGTTAAAACCACTTTCATAGAGAAAGATAAAAAAAATAAAAAGGACATGACAATTATTTAAAGTCAACAATTTAATGTTCCAAAGTCCCCCGTGTAAGCAGATGTTAATGCTAGACACTGAATTATTACCACATCAGCCAAAGGGTTCCCATTTTCTTGTCCGTTTCCTTTTGAACCAACTTGGACGGTATCTCCTTTCATATTTGAAAGGTATTGAACAAATAGAGAAACAGATTGAGCCTCACACTGAGCAAAGTTTGTATAGTTTGTGTCATACCATTCAGGCTCAAAAGAAAACCAACCCAAAGATGCCCTACAAATGAAGCAAAGAAAAAAAATCAATTAGTAAGAAAGGTGAACATCATGAATCCAATTTTGGTCCCTATCTTTGCAAGAAACTATAGCTCCAGCAGAATAGCCCATTAAAAATATTTATAAAAGCCTAAAAATCTATTTTCGTGCAGAGCTAACATGAAATACCAGACAAGTCCTTTGCAGTTATACCATCCCCCCCACCCATGCACATTCAAGTGATTAATCTACCAAATGTTCCAACTCAAATTGAAATAAATAACAGATTTAACGCTATTAACGGTGTGTTTGATAGGCTGAGGTACAGTACAAGGAGAACACCACAGAACAAATTTTTGTCCAGTCTATAGTTTGGTGTATACTGGAGTCTGGACAGCACAGGAAAAAATAATATAAAATTTACTATAATACCCTTTTTAATATTAACTATCTTAATATAATTCTTATTATTATTATTACTACTATCATCATCATAAAATAATATATTATTGTATTTCATAACATATATTATATAAGAAATTAACTTTGAATATAAAAATTTTCTTTGTAATATTTTATATATATATATGTATAATATATAATTAAAATTAAATAATAAAATATATATATATATAAGTTTATTTATAATATCACTCACAGTTACATGTTTATTTCTTATATAATTTTAAAATTGTCACAACTTCTATATTTGTTATATCAGCTTTTTTATATTGTGAAGGAGTTTTTTATATTCTAGCGTAAAAGGTTTACGTTTCAGTTTTTTAATGAAGAAGCAATGTGCAGCATCATATAGCATTGGCAATTTCACGGGCGGTTATTTTATTATGATAGTGGGAAGAAGAAACTGAGGAGAGGGAGAGGTGGGGGAAAGAGAAGAGAGATATGTGGGTGTTTTGGTCTTTTGAATGTTTTGTACTGGGAACAAAAAGTTGTCCCATAGAAAATTGAGTAACAAGAAGAGAAGTTTTTGTCCTGTCCCTCAACCTCTTTTTTGTTCTGTTCCATGTTCATTTTTAAAATCAAACATTGATGATTGAACAAATATTTTTGTCCAGTCTTGTACCTTAATTTTTAGCAAATCAAACGGACCCTAAGACACGTAAATATTTATTGTCGGTGGAACAAAGCTTGGTTCTTCTTGATTTTCAGTAGAAAAGATAAAATAAAAGAATACAAAAGATACACTATTTACTTTCATCATCTCAATAATTTCCTGAATTTTTTTAAACAGGGCAAAGCATTCAGCTTGAATAAAAAATAAATTAGAGCACACGTTCCAAACATTATTTATTGGTCAGAACTGAAAGATAAGGGGTGACAATTAATGATTATTAAATCATGGAGAACATGATGCGGGAGGGGGGGGGGGGGGGGGGGGGGGGGGGGGGGGGGGGGGGGGGGGGGGGGGGGGGGGGGGCTCTAAAAAAGTAGTCCTAAGTTGTGCAGTTTCCAGAAAATGTTTCAAGCCGCCAAGATCAGGGAATTAAAACCATGCAAGAAGAGAGGAGCTGAGCAATGAATACAAAATGTATGCTTCATGAAGAAGAAAAAGAAGAAAGGCACAAATTGATGAATAAATAATAGCAAACAGAGCACTATTGCCAGCACTACTCTTAGCAGTTAGCACAGGTAAAGAAAAAGAACAATTTAGGAGAAATGCACCAAGAATGCCAAAAAAAACTACGAGACACTTGTGTTCACCTATAAATCCGATCTTCCAGCAGCTGAAGCCCCATTTGAAATTTTTGCAGATTACCCTGAAACTGGCAAGAGCAGTACTTGAGCCCTAGAAGCATAAGAGTGAAAAAAGTGCCACTGGCCGCAGGATGGTGTGAAAAATTCCAGGGAAGCTTTGTTGTCCCCTGCAACATCCTACCAAGAAGCAGAAGTTGCTCCACACTTTGGTGTCGAATTGCCTACAAGAGACAGGATAAGAATGATTCAGAGAATTAATTCAAATACCAATATTTGAAGCTGAAACTAGATTCAGTATTTAATACAGTAAAGGAAGTAAAGGCAAGGCAATATGACAATTCCTTCTTCGAGCAATTTTATCTTACTTCAATAGGTCAATCACAAAGTTTATCAACATGTTCATTAGCAATTAGTCAATCAGCATAAAAGCACTAGCAACTACTCCCTCTGTCCCATAATAAGAAAAAATAAGTCCCAAAATAATTGTAATTTTTGCTTTTAATATACTTTGACATTGTTAAATATCCTTTGACCTAAGAAATTATTCAAATTTAAATGTAAAATCAAAAAAATTCTTAGTAAGAAATTAAGTTCTCCCTCCATCTTGTTCTTGTCTTTCTTTTTCTTTATATCCTTACTATTATTTTTACTGTCTGATCCTACATAATCATTTTCAATATCTTTTTCATTGAGGGATCCTACATAATCAAGATTTCTTTGATCGGGGTATTCTGCTTTTGCCCGATTAACATAACATTAATTATTTTTTTCCACTTATATCCCTTATAATATTAATGACGGACAACAAAATCTATAAAAGAATTAATGATGAGAAGGTTAATTTTGTAAAATTACTACTCTCGTTCATCTATTTATTTATTTTTCTTGGTCTAAGTAAAAAAAAAACCTAGTATGACAAATATTAAGGGACAGAGGGAGTAACATTTGGTGTCAGCAATTTAACACTAAAATAATATCCCACAAGATCCACTAACCAAGAACTGACTATCAATCTTCAAATTTTTTTTTTTTTTGATCAGCAAAGATAATATATATTATATATAAAACAGTACAAGGAGTACTGATAAGGGTACAAAGTATCAAAATCTACTCAGAACTTTGATGGCTTTCTATCAAAGCCAACGAAGTTCTGACAGATTGCACAAAAAATCTACAAAACAAAATACATGTCAGGAACCCCTCCCCAAATGTGTAAAAC